>VHZZ01001376.1:68135-78590 GCA_009801015.1 Silene noctiflora | reverse complement strand
GGATTAGCTCAACTAAACACTAATAATAGTGAAATAAGCATGAAAACCGAGCTAATATAGGGGATATAAACATGTATAAAATGGTCTAGTCAGCAGGCTTGTTCAAACCATTCACCGGTTTCAATGCCTTTCAAATCGGTAGCGGCCCATGACGTGCTTTGGTCCACCAAGGTTCCGTGGGAGAAGTGCCGCCGCGTCAAAATCACAACGCGCGAGTGGCTTGGTCCGCAAGTAACATTTTATGTAAATACATGTTTAGTGAAATACTTACATGATTAAAGAGTGATAACTGTGATCTATACGTTATACAACTCGACTAAGGTCTAAGTCAACTACCAAATAACAGCGCTACTCGATTCCTACTCCCTGTCTCGGCCCATAATCCCGCTTGCTACCAAAACCAAACCTGCACTTAAACTGCTCCCCATATAAATGGAAATATCATATGGATCAACACATGCCACCCCGAAAATAGGTGACAATTACACACAACCAACACACGTCAGTTTCAATAATATAAATACTTAAACACGACATAAATGTAAAGTTATGCGACTCAACATAGAATGCACAAGACACAAGGCTACATCCATGACAACTACTCGACCACCACGATGCCAGGGAAAGACCCACGGTACCACAAACGGTGAAGGCTTCGCAGCACCGCCCACCAAACGGATGGACCACAGTCCGTAAAAAAAGTACTCGGGACACACCCGTCGTACCGAGTACGGGCGCTAACCGAAGCCCTGCCTGGCGTCGTAACACCACACGAGCCCCTCCGTACTTAAGTCATTAACGTGCACGTTATTCTTGGTGTGGGAAGCTCCAAAAGGCAACCCAAGCGTAAGACAGTCTCCCAACCACCTTACGTCTCCTCAACAACAACACCTACATCTCCACCGCATCCTCTCACATATACAATAATCTCAATGACCATAATATGCAACATAACATCCCAATGTACTACTTCTCATGCGACCCATTCGCAACTATGTCATGAACATCAATTCCTCAAATATCCCAATTCCATGCCCAATACCATACTAAAATATATTTCCGACACTACATGAGTTTCACAACAATCCCCAACTATCACAAAATGGTGCAATACGACTCATACCATGCAACAATGACAAATGACACGCCAACAAGTATTTACATTATGAAAAACGAGTAGGATAAACCTACCTTTTAGCATACTCCATAGAAAATCCGAGACAAGCAAGATCTCGCCTCATAAAACTGTCTCATTCTACACAAACCATGTAATAACTACCACAACATGTTCTATACTATTATACAGTATAAAACCCCTTATTATTACCCATTAATATATAACCCAAATTACTTATAATAATTACTAATTAATTACCTATAACAAAATTCCCAAAAGTTAGGGTTGATAAAAGAAAGAGGAAAGGTAGATCTCGACTTACAAGGTGAAAGGAAGAAGGATAAAGATGTCCAATATTCTAATCCATGCCTAGAATCCATGAGGAGGTTTTTATGAGGGTCTTAGAGAGAAGGGGGAGAAATTAGAGTGTTAGAGATAAGGAGAGAAATGAATTAGTGTTAGGCGGACTAGGAGTCACGAGTTGATTTTAACGCGGTCTGACACAGTGCACTTGGTCGAGTGCCACACACACGATCGAGTATTACCTGTACTCGGCTGAGTGGTACCTACTCGGTCCACTAGCACCATCACTCGGCCCACAATAACCTCCAATCGGTCTAGTATAACCCCCACTCGGTCAAGTCTAGGTCCTACATGGTTTAGTGTACGGCCATCCCTACTTGCGAGTAGTCTCTCGTCGAGTCCAAGGGTCTTCTCACGCATCCCAAGATTCGTTTATTGGTCTCCAAATATCCGGGTATTACATTACGTCTTCTCCACAACATGTATCACCACCACAAATCCACCATATCCTCCAACAAATACAACAATCACATGCAACACAACATGCAACACAACATGCTAATATATGACTCGTCATGAAACCCACTCTCAAATATTCCATGAACATCAACTCAAAATATTCCGACTTTTGAAGTTGCCATAACTCAATATCATGCTATAATGCAACTATGACCTCAATATAAGACTCACAACAATCTTTCACATCATAATAAGATGCAATACTACCTTAATCACGGACAATTTCATATGACACACAAATAAACATCCATATTACCAAAACCGAATAAGAAATTCCAACCTTATAGCATACTCCATAAGCAATCCAAGGCAAGCAAGATCTCGTCTCATAAAACCGTCTAATCCTACATAATTTACATGATAACCCTCAAAATATACCCTACACTATAATACAATATAAAATCCCTTATTATTGCCCATTAGTTACCTATATTACTGTAATACCCCAGATTTTATTACTAGTGCACTCGACCGAGTGGAAAAGTACTCGACTGAGTAAATGGACCGAGTCTCGTATGGACAGTTACCCTAGCTCATGTTGTGTGCCACTCAACTGAGCGGCTGGTGCACTCGACCGAGTGCGTTGTACTCGAGCGAACTGAGCGCTCGACCGAGTACACGAGTGAAGCCTTGCTTCCGCTTGTGGGCTTTGTATTGTTGGGCCTTGGTATATAAGCTTCCTTTTTCAGTTTTTCCTTCATTTTTACAAACCCGAAACTCTCTCTAAACTATCTACACTCTCTCAACCACCCAAAATCCTCTTAAATTCCCTTAAACCTTATCCTTGCAAATTTCCTCTTATCTAAGGAGATTTGCACTCAAACTTCACTCTTTCTCATTTATTTACCATTATAAGTTGTTAGTCACTCTTTTCCTCTTATTATTCATTATTAGTAACCCTAGATTTTTGGGGGGTCTTGTCTTATGAGGATTTAATTAGGGTTTGGGGTAATTAAATGGATTAATTAAGGAACTAAGAGTATTTTATTGTTGTGGAACATATTTGTGATAGAAGTTACTTAATTAATTGTAGGATGTGGCTTGTTAGAGGAGGATTAGTGTACTTGCTTGTGTTAATTGGAGGATTGCAAAAAGGTAGGATTTTCTTACTCGGTTTCAATATGTATGAATGGTTGCATATGTCGTTATTGTGTTGTTATTATATTATAACATGATTATTATGGGTAAATGTTGTTAGTCTCATATTATTGTCAATATTTCATGGTGGCATGATAAAGGATGGTTAATGTTGGTTTCATGATAACATTAGATTTGCATTAAACATGTAATTGGATGATTGTGTCTTAGTAGATGGTGGTAATGGAGGGAATTGCATTATTATATTTTAATTGGGGAGTATGTCTTGAAGTATCTCTTTTATTGTTGGTTTACATGAGTACTTGGCTTAATTGACATCCATTTCATATGAGAAAGAGGCATGTTTGATAATTATTGCACATGTGAGAATATGTGTTGTCATATTGTATTGCATATTTCGTTATATATGATGGTGGAGGATGTTGAAAGTGTTGTGGCGGTGATACATTGTTATTGAGGAGACGTAAAGCGGTTGGGAGACCATCTTACGCTCGGGTTGCCTCTTAGAGCTTCTCACTTCAAGAGAGTTGTGCACATTAATGGCTTGAGTATGGAGGGACACGTGTTGTTGAGATACATCGTCTGGCAGGAGTCCGGTTGACGCCCGGGCTCGATACCATGGGTATGTACTGAGTATATTTTTATGGAATGTAGTCCGGCTATTTTTGTGGGCGGTACTGCGGCGTCGTCACTGGGTTGTAGGTGTCGTGGATGTGTTCCTGGCACTAGTTTGTTGGTCGCGGAGTTTTGATGTTTGGAGACTTGTCATTGTGCATTCATATTGCATTTCATATTCATGCCTATTGTCTTTCATGTTTAATTGTGTTATTGAAACTGACTGTGTGTGGCTGTGTGTAAATTCTCACTTATTTCCAGGGTGTCCTGTGTTGATCCATATGATATTTTCGATCATATGGGGAGCAGTTGGTTACAGATTTCCGTTTGTCTCACGTGGGAGATGGGATAAGTTCTTAGCCTTGGAGTCGAGTCACATAGATGACATAGTTGATAGATGAGTTGTATAATGTATAGCTTACTCTTGTTATTCTTTAATCATGTATGTAATCCACTAAACTTCTCATTTATATAAAGTATTTCTTATTCGTAATTCTGATTTCACTGCCTCCGGAAACCGAGATGGTAACATCTCCTGATTACCTTGGCCGGGTAAGAAGGGGGTGTTACAAAGTGGTATCAGAGTGACGATTTTGGAACCTAAACTAATGAACCAAAATTAATTTAGGAGAGTCTAATAATATGAACCCGACATAGTACGATGGGAGATCGTTTTGGATGACTAGGCGCCCTCATGTCAAAACTAGTTCTTATTGTCTCGGTTGGTCGATCACTACGTGGGTGGTTATAAGTATGGGTGGACGTTATGTGAAATGTGATATGATTTCATGTGTGTTATAACAAGTTGATAGGTTTCTTGCATTGCATGATGTGGACGCGGTGCACCCGTACGCCGGCTCGCGGTCGTACGGCTGTCGAAAGCCATGCTAGGCGGCGTAGGTGAAAAATGCTATCGGTCGAATCTCTTTAGATCGGTCAGTTTCATCTCGGTGAAGGTCTCGATGCTAGAAATGTTCGGAGTCACCCCCAAGCAATTATGGGATGCTTGGAAACTGTTTGAATCCACTTTATACCTCGGTCAAACGAAGCAAAAAGTGGTGCTTGACATAGGTACTCAAGATAAGGACCCATCTCTCTTTTAGCATCCTATCGCTAGAATGACTCTCGTACGACCTTGATAAGGCCATCCACTTTTCAAAGGTTCTGAGTAAGAGGTGAGGGTACGTATTAGAAAGCTCTTTAATCGAACACCCAATCCTGCCCGCGGTAGCGGCCTATACAGATCGATCTTGGTTGGTTAAGTGTAAAAGTTGATAAAACGGGTTTAATGCATTAATGCGTATCCACAAGTTTAAACCTAACATGTGAGATTTGTTATGTCGGTTGTTTATCCAAATATAAAGTAGTTGATGTCGAGTTGGATTTTAATGTTAATTTGCACTCAAGCACAGAAATTAAACATCCATTTACCGAGTTAGGTTTATGGTTCTTAACACGATCCATTTGTTTAAAAGAGTGTTTCAAAACATTGAAATGCAAAATATGAACTCGTTAGTCTGATATGTCATGTATTCGGATTAAGCGTAATCGCGGTCGTCCTAAACAAGTGCTGGAAATGAAACAGAAGCAGTGTCAGGCAGCCTTTAAAGCGCGAGCCTATGGGCGATATAACAGGGTCTGTCCAGATTTGAAAACTGGGGAAACAAAAAGGTCCTTGGGGCGCGAGCCATAAGGCGGTCCAAGGAGCCTGGTTTCTTAAAAGGTTATGAAAACCGTTATGAAAAGGGTGTTGAAACCCGTTTTTGGTGAAAAGGTCGTCAAGACCGCTTTTGTTGAAAAGGTCGTTTAGACCGCTTTTTTTGAAAAGGTCGTTTAGACCGCTTTTGTTGAAAAGGTCGTTAAGCCCGCTTTTGTGTTAAAGTGTAGAAGATAACTCGGAATATTCATCATTCTGTTGATAATACTTGTTGTCGGGTTTGAAAATAAAGATGAAAATGCATGATATGAACTAGTTATTTTAAGTTCACTGCTTTGTAATTAGTTGAAGTTTATCACCGTACTCGGGTTAAACCGACATGGTATGAGGAACCAAGGATGATTATGAATATGACTAAAATGCTTGCAAAAATAAAATAAATAGGAGATGAAAATGTTCGAATCTCCGCAAATTCGTTATTAACATACGATATCATCATTACACGAGAAAAAACTGTCATAGTATAAATAAACAAGGATGATTTCGGTAATGGTCACAAGTACTTATCATAAAAATGATTTGAAATTGTATGAAAACCGTAAAGGAGGTTGATAAAATGACATCTTGAAATGTAAAGGAATGATGAACTTAAACACTTTCGAGTTCTGACCAGAGGGGCCTAAAGAGACGGGAGGTACCTAGTTGTGACTCGGAACTTCTGCCTCGGGTCAAAACCCGGTTTTGACTCAAACAATCCATATTTTGGATCATGTTATGCATGTTTTATCATGTTAGAGTCATGAAAACAGTAAAGAAAACATGAAATAAGAGGATTAATTACACCCTCATACTTACATGCTCGGTTGGTTGACGAGAATCGACAAAGTGTAAAACTTGTGAGTCGGAAAGCTCGATTTAAAAAACCGTTTTGTAAAGATGGAGTGTTGCTTTGCTTTATCGTTGGTGTATTTGGTCGAAGTGGTAAGTCAAATGTTTTTAATGCACGATGACTGTACCAAACAATGTGTATGGCTCATGTTTTCGATTGGTAGGTCGAAAACACGTATCGGTTTTTGACTTTAGAAGTCGAGGTCTATAATTTTAATGGAGAAAGAAGGGGCAGACTCTCCCGTGATTGTAAATGGTGGTGCTTGAGGGGTATTTATAGAGAAATATGTGGTGTTGTGCGTTTTGGGCGACGTGGCCTGGCCTTGCAGGCCACCCATTGAGGCGCAGGTGTATTGGCAACACAAGGGGCTATCTTGTCCCTTTCGCAAATTTGGAATTTGTGGTTTGTTCTACCCTAGGTTTTGTTTGGTATGTTTTGTGGTCACTCTTATTGCACCGTGTACAATAATATGTGGGTGATATTTTGGGTGGGTTTGTTGTGTTTGACTCGTGCTTGACTCGTGGTTTGAGTTGGGATTTGAATTTTGAGTCAGTTTTTGGTCCGGTGAAGGCCTTATGAGGATTTAATTAGGGTTTTATCGGACCCTGTTTGTACAGTCAATTGTTTGTATGATATATATGTGTACTCGAGCAAGTGCACGAGTGCAGCCTTGTTTCCACGTGTGGGATTTGTATTTTTGGACCTTGGTATATAAGCTTCCTTTTTCAGTTTTTCCTTCATTTTTACAAACCCTAAACTCTCTCTAAACTCTCTACACTCTCTCAACCACCCAAAATCCTCTCAAGTACCATTAAACCTTATCCTTTGGAGATTTCCTCTTATCTTGGGAGATTTGCATTCAAGTTTCACTCTTTCTCATTTCTTTACCCTTGTAAGTTGTTAGTCACTCTTTTCCTTTTATTATTCATTATTAGTAACCCTAGATTTTTGGGGGTTTTGCCTTATGAGGATTTAATTAGGGTTTGGGGTAATTAAATGGTTTAATTAAGTAACTAAGAGTATTTTATAGCTGTGGAACATATTTGTGATAGAAGTTACTTAATTAATTGTAGGATGTGGCTTGTTAGAGGAGGATTAGTGTATTTGCTTGTGGTAATTGGAGGATTGCAAAAAGGTAGGATTTTCCTACTCGATTTCAATAAGTATGAATGGTTGCATATGTAATTACTGTGTTGTTATTGCAGTATAACATGATTGTTGTGGGTAAATTTTGTTAGTCTCATATTAGTATCAATATTTCATGGTGGCATGATAATGGATGGTTAATGTTGGTTTCATGATAGCATTGGATTTGCATTATAACATGTAATTGGATGATTGTGTCTGAATAGATGGTAGTAATGGAGGGAATTGCATTATAAATGTTAATTGGAAAGTATGTCTTAAAGTATATCTTTGATTGTTAGTTCACATGAGTACTTGGCTTAATTGGAATCCATTTCATATGAGAAAGAGGCGTGTTTGATAATTATTGCACATGTGAGAATATGTGTTGGCATATTGCATTGCATTGCATATTGCATTATATGTGATGGTGGAGGATGTTGGAGGTGTTGTGGCGGTGAAACATTGTTGTTGAGGAGACGTAAGGCGGTTGGGAGACCGTCTTACACTCGGGTCGCCTCTTGAAACTTCTCACTGTAAGAGGGATGTGCACATTAATGGCTTGAGTTATGGAGGGACACGTGTGGTTGAGACACGTCGTCTGGCAATGGCTGTAACACCCTCATTCCGAGGTAGTGAATAACAAAGTAAAACAAACCAAAATACTTTATATTAAAAATTTAACGAATAAATTTTTTTATTACAACTTAGCCAAACTGACTCAACTGAAATAATAAATAATTAAAACTCGCAACGAAATTAAATTAAAAAAACTGAAAAGTGCAAATAACAACTATCTCGAACTATGTGATTTAGACTTCTAGGTAGACTGGCCAAAATCCTCACGCATCCCCATGAGCTCCCAAGTCAGCTAACTCAAATACCTGTCAGTTAATCCGCTCCCCAATAATTGGTTCATCTTAGGTGTTCACGAATACATTGTCAACCACAAGGTTGAGTAGAATAACTAACAACAATTATAAGACGAAATAAATGAAAATACATAATATGAAATGATAAGCAAATGCAAATGCCAATGCAACTGAACTCATCACCTGAAACACCCGTTCATCCCGTTAATCCCTGGCTCGGGGAAAACAATGCAATTATCCCAACCGAATTTGAGGTAAACTCATCCCAGAGACAAGTCCTGCAGAACCAGCCTGGGGAAACCAATGCAGTATGCCATGCAACAATAATAATTATCCATCCCAGAACGGATCTGAGGTAACCAATGCAAATGTCATGCCAACAATAATTATTCATCCCAGAACGAATCTGTGGTATCCAATGCAAATGATATGCGACAACAATAATTAATAATAATTACTCAATCAATTCATCTCAGAGGCGAAGCTGAGACATCCAACCAAAATAATAAAACCCATCCAACAACTCAATAATCCATCCAATTCACATTACTTAATAAATTACACCAGTCATTAATAATAATACGAGTAAAGTAGTTATCCTACTTCGTAAGCAAATATTCCGCGCAACAAAATAAGCAAAGCAATCAAAAAGCTCCCCTCAACAAACCGTCAGCTATCAACATAATTATACTAATTACTAATCATTCTAATTAACTCAAATAGAAATTAACTAAATAAATAAGAATTACGAAATAATTACGTAAACTAATTATATTAAAACTCATCTTAAGCTAAACAAACCAACCCATGTTCAACCCGTTTAAACCATCCAAACCCATCACTTCTATTGCCTTGGTTGTTGCGACTTTGATTAAAGTAGTTATTATGGAAATTCCTCCGGTTGCTCCAACCTCCTGACTTTTGATTGCTCCCATAACCTGACATAGGAGTATGGTTACCTCCACTCTGATTGTCATTGCCATTAATAATTCCCTGAGTCTCCAACTTAACTCTGCAAGTAGCGTACTTGTGACCCAGCTTCCCACACCTGAAACAAGTCACATCACCCACTCCACCAGGGCTAGGTCGTCCTCCTTCACTTCGGCCATACCCCACCGACGCAGCCCCATTTGAGAAATATGATTGAAATTGATCTGTATTCTGCTTCATTTTTCCTCCTGCACTCTCATTCGCAGCTTCTGACTTCCTCTTCTCCCCTTTCCCCTTCTTCTCTTCCTTTAACATATCAGCAATCCTTTCTGCATGCCAGATCGTTGGTAAACTTCCTCCATACTACTTGACTCACCAACCGCAAGCCTCATCTTAATATTGGTTGTTAATCCCTTCTCGAACCTTATTGCTAGAATCTCCACGAAAAAGTTCAAGTCAGACACATACTCAGCCAACTCCATAAATCTATTGTGATAGTCCTCCACCATCATCTCATCCGTCATTTTAAAAGCATCGAACTCAGCCCTCATCCTACTCCTGATATGCTCTGGAACAAACATAGCTCTCATAACCTTCTTGAATCCATACCATTTCACATACTCACTCCCATTGCCAGCAGCAGCTTCCCTTATGGCCTCCTTGTTGCGAGTCCACCATAATCCTGCCTTTCCCTTAAAGTAGAAGGCAACTTGATCAACTTGCAGCTCGACAGATCAACTCAGGAACTCAAATATATTGTCGAACTCTCTATGCCAATCTCCTAACAATGATGGTTCACCTAACCCATCATACTTCGTCGAATTATGCCTCGAGATAGTATCACTCATCTTTGTTGGATCCTTAGCTGACCCCTTAGCACAGACCACAGCCGTTAAAGCCTCATTCATGGATATTAAACAATCGATCTCCTCTTGGGACATGGTAGTGGGTGTAGGTGTAGATTTCTTTGGAGGCATGGTTTTATAAGAAATAAAATAAAACACATAAGCTTTCGCTTAGAAAATGTGGCATAAGGTTTTAAAATAAGGTTCCTGCAAACAAAACAGCGTATGGTTGATTGGACTGGCCAAAGACCAACCAACCACGGTGATCCTAATACTCGTCCACCCCGGCCCTAGCCAGTCACGGCTCACCTACAAACAACAACCTCCAACCATCGAAATCTAATTATGTATAACTATTACAATATACTCAATCAACTATTTCTATCTAGTATGGTTTCGGGATCACAAATTCCGCATATCACTAGACATGAAATTTCTACTTCACTTAACATGCTCATTCACATAATTAAACATCCAATTTACTG
>VHZZ01001375.1:108589-126728 GCA_009801015.1 Silene noctiflora | reverse complement strand
ATTTGGTTATTAAATCCTAGATATAAGAAGCAAGAGAGGATTTTAGGAGAGATAGAGGAGCATGTGAAACGTTATTAGTGTGACCTTAATAAAAGAGTGTGGCTGGATTTTTTTTTTTTTTTTTAATTTGAGTTTAGCCGTTGCTTACTCATTAATAGTTGTCTAGTAATTGCCATGTCAGCATAAAGAATTTGCCAAATCATCAACTAAATGTCCTAATTTGAAGGAATCCAAAGTAAAGGTCACGCTAATCACTTTCTATAGAGTACAGGGTTACCACGTGTGTTAAATAAAAAGGTAGGGTTACCGCGTAGAAATTGAAAAAATACGAGGTTACCTTGTAGAAAACCCCTATATATAAATGGGCAATTTTCTGGGGATAGACCAAAAAGAAAATGGTGACTAGTTATTAGGAGTATATAGACAATTTTCAAGCACGGCAACAGTATATTTGTCTGCTACCCTTTGTATTTTTTAATGCGATTCCCCTGTTCTTGAGCTCATAGTATGAAATTTTATAACCCTTTTAAGTAGCATTGGTGTTAACAAAGATATCTGTGTCCATTTCCGGTTGAAGATTTGTGATGCTGTCGCTGTCGCTAAAATATTGAATGCAACGCTTGTAATTCCGCATTTTGAAATCAATCCAGTATGGCAGGATTCAAGGTAACTCTTCACAAGATAGATTTATTTGTCCACCACCCCATCTCCTTGTTCATGTTTAATGGTAGATAACTGAACTTTTGTCACTCGGCAAGAAAGGTAGAAGAATAATTTTCTTTTTTGTACAGTTCATTTGCAGAAGTCTTTGATGTGGATCACTTTATTAATAGTCTAGGCAATGAAATTTCAATAGTTACTGAGCTGCCCAGTGAATATGCTTGGAGCACAAGAGAGTATTATGGTACAGGCATCCGAGAAACTCGTATTAAAACTGCACCAGTCCATGCATCAGCTGACTGGTACCTCGAAAATGTCTTACCCATATTGCAGAGGTATGCTATTTTTGCGTTTGACTTAATGCAATATAAAATCGTTTTCCACTTTACTGAGTGAAATTCATACTGGTGAAAACTAGCACACAATTTTCATGCTAGCTATTACAGACACAGCAGCAGTGCTATGGCGGGCATTGCTCTTCTGTATACAAACATTTTAGCTACTGCTTTCTTGAGTTTCTATTTAGAGGTGTGAAATTGTGAATAACATATGAAACTGTTACAGATACGGGATTGCTGCTATTTCTCCATTTTCTCATCGCTTGGCCTTTGACAATCTGCCTAAAAGCATTCAAAGGCTACGCTGCAAAGTCAACTTTGAAGCATTAGTATTTGTTCCACATATAAGAGCTTTGGGTGACACCCTTGTTAATCGACTTCGTGATCCGGGTGACCTTGCCAGACAGAGTACTGGAAAGTATGCTGTGTTGCACCTCCGCTTTGATAAAGTAAGGCTCCTTCACATGTCATGCCTATCCTGATACCAGTGTTGCCAGATTGAGTACTGTCTTATAACTTCCTATTTTATACAAAATGCTAAGTTGATCTCCGTTGATCCTTGGTAGAATCTAGTGTAGGAAAAGTGTAATAGTGTGACGGTCGTTGACTGAGAGAAGCTTTTTCCCCATGGCTAACAACTCTGGTCGTGATATATAGGAAATTGATCAAAATTGTATGGCTTGGAACAGGATATGGCAGCACATTCGGCATGTGATTATGGTGGGGGGAGAGCTGAAAAATTGGCATTGGCAAAGTACCGGCAAGTAATATGGCAAGGAAGAGTAATGAAAACTCAGTTCACAAATGAGGAGTTGAGGAATCAAGGGCGGTGCCCATTGACTCCGGAAGAGATAGGATTAATGCTCACAGCTTTGGGGTTCAGTAATAACACCCGCCTCTATCTTGCTTCTCACAAGGTCAGATTTCGTGCCTCTTAAATCACAGCTTAATGCCAAGCCATTTTTGATACCTGAAAAAGGATAGTTGAATCAGGTCTATGGGGGTGAAGCGAGAATAGCTGCTTTAAGGAAAATGTTTCCGAGAATGGAAGACAAAAGGAGCCTAGCAAGCAGTGAGGAGAGAGGGAAGGTGGAAGGCAAAGCATCTTTATTAGCAGCAGTGGACTACCATGTGAGTGTGGAGAGTGATATCTTCATCTCTGCCTCACCAGGAAACATGCACAATGCCATGTTAGGACATCGGGCATACAAGAATAGGAAGACCATACGTCCAAATATGGGGTTATTGGGGCAGCTTTTCCTAAACAAGACCACAGATTGGACCCAATTTCAGAATGCGGTTGTAGCTGGGCACAAAAATAGGAAAGGCCAATTTAGGGTGCGCAAGGAGAAGCAATCAATTTACACCTATCCAATTCCTGATTGCATGTGTCCCACTCGTAACTAATGTAAACAACTTGTGGTTAATAGTCTTCGACGTCCAATTTGTGAAGTGGTGGATCTAGCAGGAGGGATTGCCCCCGAATAATGGAAAATTTAACATTATTAGTCAAAATTTTCGATTTTTTTCCCCTGGTGTATTTTATTTATTAGTAATTCACTCTCTGCCCCTTCAACATTTTCGCCCTAGCAAATTCTGGCTTCGCCATTGACTACTTCTACAATTGTATTTATATCAATGCTTCCATTTTTGACAAATTATTGGGAGGATTTAATTAGACTAACTGTTGTATAGGATTCTGCCCCCACCTTTGACAGCAGCGGAACGAAAATGGCAGAAAACAGTGCAAGGTCAGGCAAATTTCCTTCAGGTTACTAATGGGTAAGGGCCATGTGTGCAGCTATTTCAAACGTCAATCTTCTGAGAGACAGGAACTCAGAATAAGTTGGCGCAAAACGTGTCTGGTGATCCTGTATGGAGAAGTCCTGTTTGACGACAGAAGTCCTCCGAAAAGGAGCTTAGTTTGTAACTCTGAGTGAAGGCGTTCAAGAAACTCTTGATCTATTTCCGCCACACTATATACAGTACCCATATTTTGTAGGCCTAGATAAAAGTAGGCATGAATAATTGAATAGTAGAAATGCATTATGATGAAGTATTTAGACTTTGATGAGCAGCTCAATATAGAGTTCAGCTTCAAAGCAACAATGCAGGACAGACTATTTTTTACCAGCTTTCCTGAAGGCATTCTTTATTTAAGAAGTGTGATACTAATGTCTTCTAAAAAGGAATTGTGTTGTGAGTCGACAGTTTTCGAGTCCCTAAAATACTTAGGGGTTGTTTGGTTCAACACGGGAAGGTGAAGTTCCCAGGAAGTTAAATTCATGTGAATTGCAAAAATGCTGTTTGGTTGTCATGTAGGAAGTGAATTCATGTGGGAAGCATTCACTTATTAAAAGGGGTTATGTAAGCAACTTCCTACATTATGGAGGAATTAGAGTTCCTTGGAAGTTCTAATTCCCATGAAATGAGCAATCAAACAACATAACATTAAGCTAATTCATGGAAAGTTCTACTTCTCATGATTTAAGGGGGCAAGCAAACAACCCCTTAGATTATGAGACTGAGTAAAGTTTTATTCACTTTTGGTTAATTAGAGACGTAGAAAAAAAAAAGTCTTTCTCTAAAAACCCTAACCTTCAAGGTCATCAATTAGGGGCTACCTTCTACCAATTTTGGTGGAGGTAACCTCAATTTTTCCGTTTTTCTTACTAAATATCTTATATATGGTGTTGCGATGGATATTGGATTATTGCTTACAATTTGTGAAATCGGACAAGATTCATCTCTTTCAAAACTTTATTATCACATCTATGGAACCCCTCGCATTTGGCTATATGAAGAAACAACGGTATTTTAAAGGGTGATCTTGGTTTTGGGAAGAGTTTGTCTTTGTTTGTTTTTTACAAATTTATATTCAATTAATTTTAATTTTTGTTGCAATTCTTGTATGACATATTATTATTATTATTATTATTATTATTATTATTATTCAAGGCAACATCATCCGTATCGAGCTCCCCCAGCGAAGAGAAGGAGAACGGCAGGAAACCATAACCAGCCGTCATGCACAAATCCCGGTACTTGACACACTTACGCTGAACAGCATCAACAACAACACGACCGGGCACAAAATCAGACATCCCTGACTGAGGCAAGGGGAAGACCTCGTCATATCGACACACACATCACGGAGAAATTCAATCTTTTACTAAAAAAATGCTTATTTACTTCACATAAATTCAATTTAAGGCTCTGTTTGGTAAAACTACCTGAAAAGGTAGCTGAAACCTGAAAAGGTAGCTGAAAACTAAAAAGCTAACTGAAACCTGAAAAGGGAACTGATAAGATAGCTGGAAATTTTGAACTGATAAGATAGCTGGAAATTTTGAACTGATAAGGTGCTGATTATATAAAAAAATGTTTGGCAAACTAACTGGAAAGCTAACTGATTTTGATGAAATGACGTAAAAGGATATGAGAATTATTTAATAGTATAGATTTAAGGGGTAAAAAGAGAAAATCAAATCAAATCAGAAATCTCAAATGCTACTCTAGATAGCATTTCATTTCAGGGTAGCTTATTTGGTTAAATAAGCTATTTGCCAAACGCTTACAAACAAATAAGGTACCTGAAATTTTGGTTAAATAAGCTACTTTGACCAAATCAGGTACCTGAAATGCCTTGCCAAACGGAACCTAAGGCTTCGTTTGGCACAATACTTCAGGTAGCTTATTTGATCAAAGTAGCAGCTACCTGATTTTTTTTGCAAGTGTTTGGCAAGTAGCTTATTTAGTCAAATAAGTTACCTGAAATGAAATGTTACCTAGAGTAGCATTTGTGATTTCAGGTACCTGAAATAAATTATCTTCCCTTTATTATCTCTTCAATCTATAATATTAAATAATTATCGTATCCTTTTACGTCATTTTACCAAAAATCAGCTACCTTTACAACTAGTTTGCCAAACAGTTTTTTTTATAATCAGTTACCTTATCAGCTCATACTTTTCAGTTACTTTATCAGCTATCTTCTCAGGTTTGAGTTAGCTTTTCAGGTTTCAAGTAACTTTTCAGTTTTCAGCTACTTTTACCAAACAGAGCCAAGGCTCTGTTTAGCAAAACTAACTGAAAAGGTACCTGAAACCTGAAAAGGTACCTGAAACCTGAAAAGGTACCTGAAACCTGAAAAGCTAACTGAAACCTGAAAAGCTAACTATAAGGTAGCTGAAAATTAGGAACTGATAAGGTAGCTGATTATATAAAAAAATGTTTGGCAAACTAACTAAAAAGGTAACTGATTTTGTTGAAATGACGTAAAAGGATATGAGAATTATTTAATAGTATAGATTTCAAGGGTAAAAAGGGAAAATCATATCAAATAAGGTACCTGAAATCTCAAATGCTACTCTAGGTAGCATTTCATTTCAGGTAGCTTATTTGACTTACCAAACGCTTACAAACAAATAAGGTACCTGAAATTTTGGTCAAATAAACTACTTTGACCAAATCAGGTACCTGAAATGGCTTGCCAAACGGAGCCTAAGTGAATAAGTACTCCGTAATAGATTGCGGGTTAATAAGCAAATCCTCTTTTTTTTACAATGTTCATCGAAAATGTTAACTAGGGTATAGAGCTCAAAAACAGTACACCTTTCAATCTTTCATCTGTAGTGAAATACTCACTTCGATCTTTAAAATAGTTCCATTTGTTCAAACTCCCTCGTAAATTTTGAAAGGTACAGCAATTTTAAAAATTTGGGTAATAGCAATTGGCAAACTCAGTGTCGTCATTAGCAAAGCTGACGATTGTCCACCTTCACATCTACTCCGTATATCAAAGGCGTTGAGTTCCACAACTTCCACTCATGCTTTTCCGAAACAACAAATGTCGCTTGTGACTGTCACAACCGTTATTTTAATCGGTGTGAGAGGACACAAGCCTTTGACTTGTGACCGTCACAAATAAGAATTTATGTTTTCGAAGGCAAAATACTGTACTAAAAATTACTAATGTCAAGGAGGTTCTATAATAAACTACTAAATAACTAACGGATATTTCCCATGTACCCCTTAATTTTGTCAAAATTCTCATGGTACTCCTGCTTTTAAGAATCTGCCTATGCCTTGTGATACTCTCGAGCTTCCCATTTTGTACCCATGATACCCCTTAATGTAACGGTCGTTAACGTAACGTTAAATTTTGATGACGTGAAAATAATTAGTAAATTAAAAAAATGAATAATAAACATAAATATAATTTTAAACAATTTCAATGGTACCCCTGATGTTTGTACTTTTCCCCCAGAATACCCCTGCTTTTGTCAATAAAAACGTTTGATTGGTTGTATCTCTTAGTTACGATATCAAAACGCGCAAAAATTTTTCCCAGTTGATCATCTTACGAGATCTTATGCTTGAAAAAAAAATCGCGTTTTTTTGATATCTTAGACAGGCGTTACGACTAGTCAAAGTTTCTTTACTGACTATAACTTTCGATACTCGTTCAAAAACTGAAGTTTTTTTTTTCCAAAATATTTGTCTTTTCGAGATCTACAATTTAGAAAAAAAATTGCGGCTTTAGAACACGTGGCTAGAAGATACAAGCAATTAATGTTATTTTGAGAAAAATAGGGGTATTTGGGGAAAAAGTGCGAACCTCAGGGGTAACATGGAAATTATCCTATTTATTATTATTTTTAATTTACTAATTATCGCCACGTCATCAAAATTTAACGTTTTGTTAACGACCGTTACATTAAGGGCTATTACGGGCACACAAATGGAACCTCAAGGATACCATGGGCAGATTCTTAAAAGTAGGGATACCATAGAAAATCTGACAAAATTAAGGGGTACCATGGAAAATTTCCGAATAACTAACATCAGTAGCCTTTGTCTTTACAATTGTAAAAAAAAAAAAAATTAAAAAATTATACTACCTGCATTTCAAATGAAAATACTATGCGACCCTTCTAATGCTTAGAAGACAAAAAAAACATGACTCATTGAAGAGTTGGGGTAACATCCCAGGATCTTGCATCTGGGAAGGTCGTTTCTCTTTGCTGCAACATCACGAGTTACCCGGCCATTGTTGAAACATTAGCAGTATACAATCAAGCTACAGTGCTGAATCCCTCGTCTGTCAAACTAAGTTTATGCGACACTGAAGCCTCAGCCTCAATGCATCACGAGTTATCCCCATCTGCTTCGTCAGCAGCGGCAGCCAAAAATTCAGCAAGACTTGGCTCACTGCTGGTTTTACTGCACGTATTTGATACCCGAGCTTTTTTCGCAGAAAAATCCCTCCTAAAAGATCCGCGATTTCCATGTTCATCTTTTGCACTGGAGGAAGTCATTTTAACAGATCCCCAACTGTTGAAGAATCTCCCGTCATCATCTGACTGCCAGATAACAGGTTCTAAGAATGCCCATGGGTCTTCTACCATGGATTTGTCATAGTAAGACCGTGAGTGACCTTCACACGCATTACCTCGTACTCTCCCGCCAGAGTACCTTGATCCATCCGATTGTCCCCTTCCTCTTCCTGAACTAGGGATTGGACTATTGTTAGGCCATCGACCCCTTCCTTGTGTGTGAGGTCTCAAGTTTGGGCCACCTTCACAATTAAACACAAAACAAGTGAGCTACACCTTCCCGTGTGTATTAACAGGAAACCATCTTTTTTATACCAATCAAATAAATACCATAGAAGTACCTTGATGCTCTGGATACGCACTGTCACGACGTCCTAATCCAGGGCTAGGATTATTATGATACTGTGGAGCATTGTAAGGTGAAGGGCTAAAGCTAGGGCTCCCTGCACAATTAATGTAGTTGTCAGCAAACTGAAAACTGCTAAGCAACCATTACAAAATTATTAACTTTAAAGTGACAGAGAGCTTATTCTAGATGTCGAATATACCTTGGTGCACAGGAAAAGGGGTCCTGAACCCCATTGGACCAGTTGCAGGGCCAGGGCTATAACATGGGCTTCTAACTTGGTGGCCATGATATGGACTCCTGCCTCCCACCGGTCTTGCAGTAGTGCTGGGGTTATAATAGGGTACTCCACTTTGATGAATATTCTGCTGCTGCGTATAAATGTTGTGGAACTGATGAGCACCAGACTGGGACATTTCAGAGTTTCTTGGCCCTAAAGTTGAAAACAGTGAGGTATTAACATTTTTATTGCACAAGTTCAGCATTTTTAGTAAAATGAAACGATCAACTACTCGAGTAATCAACAGTTCTACAGCAAAGTAACTGTAAATAAAGGTGTTGCACCCAGATGATAATCTACGGAAAAGCAACTGCAAACTTTTGCCAAAGTCCCAAGTCCTAATCAACAATAAGTAAACAGACCCCAAGGATACTAACAATTCAAGACCTGAAGTGAATTCCTTTGAAGACAGAAAATACGGAGTATTATATACCCAAAAAACTCTTTATTCATACATTACTATATTTTAATTTGATGTTAAACACGGTTATTAAGGAAAGGGAGGGAAAATCCATCACATGGAGTAGTTTAAGAAATTTAGATGTTCATAAAGGAGATGCCAAGGGAAGCACCCTACAGTCAACAATAGTGGTTAAAGTTCAGCAAATAAATTTCCACGACTAACAACACTACAAAAACCAGCAGCAGCATTATAACGCAACACAACCCATCATAGGTTAACTACCTATAACTACTAATCTATGAATTTATATAAATCTTGCAATGTTCATTGCAATGTATGCAATTCATTTAACAATACAACAATTATCTTCCTACAACTGATGTAAATCATTATCAGTGGCTAGTGTTGAAACCCCTACAAAATAATGAATGATAGCAGACCAAATTGTTCGTTTTTGTTTAGACTTTTCTGACGATCAAAGTGATGATAATTGGGTAGCTAGATTAAAATAAATAGAGAGCCATAACATCTATTTAAACCCCAAGAATACACAAAACTGAAATTAAAACTGAGCATGATGAGAAATCATAAATACGAAAAAAAAAAAAAAGATATGCAAATTGTAATGGTTTTTGACCTGGACGAATAGAGATTCGGGTAAGTTAAAAAGAGTAATTGGACAGATGGAGTATGATTTAGTAATTCGGTATGACGATATGTGTAAAAGTGGGTAGCCTAAACAAAGTATGTGTATATATACCCTACAAGGTTGACATCCTGCAATCATACAATTGAAATATAGAATAAAAAGACAACATAATAATATCCAATATCCATGGACGACGATTCCTAGAGTTGGGTACAAGCTAATTCATTCTAGGAAAAGACGTCAGCTTTGATTGAAACAAATAAAGTACTTTAAAAAAAAAAGGAAAAGGGAGAAAGTACCAGAAGAAGAAGGAGGAGGAGGAGGACGAAGGGGCTTGTGGGAGGAGAAAGAGGACAAAGGGTCGGTGTAGAAATCGAACCTGGGTAATGGCGGCGGTGGTGGTAATTGATTTGGGGTATCAACAAGGGGATTTGCAAGAGGAGTATTATTGTTGATTAGGGTTTTTTCTTCTTGTGGTTGTGATGATGAAGTATCAGCAGTAGCAGTAGCAGTAGCAGTAGCAGCAGCTCGCATTGCCTTGAGCCTCTCTCTCCTCTTCTCCGATTCCTCCATTCCAATACTACTCTATTCTCAGACCTCCAATTTTACAAGGAATACAGTCGCACAGCACCACTGTTGTTACTTTTTTACGATCACCTCGCTCTCTTACAATTTTCTATAAGGAGTCCCTCAATTTATCCAACTTTCTCCCGTCTTCTTCTATTTATTTATACGTACTTGCTTTTCCAATTGCGAGTTTTTAGTTTTCATGAAACAAAATCATGTTCATTAAAAAACACAACTTATTTATAAAAAGCACAATCTATAAGTTATTCCACTTTTAAACGGACTACTTAATCCCAAATCTCATAGCTTACCACACAATGGGCTCCCTCAAATCCGCAACATCACATGTATATGAGTAAACCTGTCAAATTCTGATCTGACCCGTTTTCCCAGGGTCAAGACTTGGAAAATATCGATCCACGAGCCGAACTCAAAATACCCGTTAATTCATAGGTCGAAGTCCAACTCTAACGGGTTGCTCAAAGACAAATCAAAATTTTTATTAAATATTAATATTTATATAATATATTTAAAATAATAATTAAAAAATAATTATTTTTATTACTTTAAAATTATAATAACTTAATTTTTATAATTGTGCAACATCATAATTAATGTAACCATTTAATATGATTAAAATATTAATATTAAATATGTTATAAATTTTTAAAAAATATTTTTTCTAATTTAAAAATTAGTAGAAAAAGGCATTGAAATTATTTTTGACCCGTATTTTAACTTGGTAACTCGTATGATCCGATTGGTTTGACAGGTTTGAAAACAAAAGGGGAAAGAAAGAGAAAGGCTGAGACTTTGGCTTGAATGTATTGATTGATCTCAGATTATTGATTGTATTGATTGATTGATTGATTGATTGATTGATTGATCACATATACATAAAAAATGCATGGAAGGCCGAGAAAGGCTTCAAAGCCAGAAGATGAAGCTGCTTCTGCCGCCAAAGCCTCCAAATTACGATCCCTTCAATCTCAATTTCTCCATTTCCATCACAATCACATGTATGTTTGTTTGTTTGTTTGTTTACGTCTTTCTTTTTATTTCTGAAATCAAATTAATCAACTTTTGATGGATGTTATGTATATAGATATGACAAAGAAGCTATAGAGGTGAGTGCAAAGCTTGTGGAGTTGAACCCTGAATACTATACTGCTTGGAATTTCCGTAAGCTTGCTGTTGATCATCTCCTCGCTCAACCTCTCTCTGATCCCAGCTCTATTCTCAATGAGGAGCTCCGCGTCGTATGCTCTTTTTTTTTATTACTTCCTTCTTTTTCATTTCATTAATTCATTGCTATCCAATGTACTTTAGTTCTCGTTTCGGAACAAATACTATTGATTTTACAAGTGAGGGTTTAGCTGGGATAGCTGTGCATTATAATATTTTTGATCTGGGTCTTATTCTTAGCTGCAATCGTGGTACTCATTTTACCATGCTTCTCCTTTCGGAACACACAATATTGATTTTGCAAGTGAGGGTTTACCTGGGATAGGTCATAGGTGTGCGTTATAAGATTTGTCATCTCGGTCTCATTTCCAAACCTACTACTGTGCACCGGGGTTCATTAATCAACTCCCAAGCAAGTATAATTGGATCATCCCGGTACTCTATTCCAGTGATGGTATTCTTCCTCGTAAGCACAGTCTGAACAAGTAAGTTTCACACAAGGGAAAAACAGATAATTAGCAGTCATACCTTATTATGTATAAAGTTGAACTACATAATTAGCAGCAGCCAGAATTATTCAATAGAGTAGATCATAGACTGCACAAATACATAACACTAATATCTCGGCCCTTCTCTTTTCTATATACTTTATGTTTACACAATGAGATATTGTGAATTTTGTAAGAGATTCACTGAACTTATTTCACTTTTTCTTTACTGTAATTGCTAAGTAGGATGCAATTCCCAGTGGAATTTTTGTTTAGGGATTATCAAGAAACCGTCTATCTATGTTGTTAACATTAAGTTGCGTATATCCGACCCCTCTTACCCGCCATTTGGCAGAAGAGTGAGTAATGTTGTTGAAGCAGGCAATGAGTGAGAACACTGGTAATATATAGAGTAACCACTATGATTTTGTCAGGGGTATATACGACTTCAATTAATGATTCTACGTACAACCGATTTCGCAACGGAAAGATGTATGTAATTTGTGATTATGCACAAAGGATAGATAGAAAGAGGTAAAATACCTTGATAAAATGACTGCAGTCTTGGTAACTGAATGTAATCAAGAGTTCTCTAATGGAGTGAACAGTTCAAGAGGAGTTGTGACTGATTTCATAATCTGGTTTCCTCGTCTTGTAAGAGTAGGATCATGTATCTAATATAAAAACTCGTTTCTTATTTAGGCCGAGACTGCACTGAGACAAAACTTCAAGTCTTATGGTGCATGGCATCATCGTAAATGGGTTCTTAGCAAGGGTCATTCCTCTGTCGACCTTGAATTACGTCTACTTGATAAGTTTCAGAAGGCTGATCCAAGGAATTTTCATGCGTGGAACTATCGCAGGTCATCTGTGTACTGTATTTGAGAATTTGAGATATCAGATTTTTTGATAAGTTGGTTCAGCAAAAGTTCTTACCATCTTAATCATCTTTCAGATATGTAGCCGCGCTGAAGAACATTGCAGACGAGGATGAGCTGAAGTATACAACGAACATGATAGATAAAAATTTCAGTAATTACTCTGCTTGGCATAATCGCAGGTAATATTTTGCTTATTCTTTCATGTGTGCTAAATATAAAACTGTGCTGTGGGCCTTTTGTTGTGAGATAAAATTTGTGATGACATGTCTAGCGTTGGTCACATTTCATTTTACTTACTAGGTGCTGACAATTGTTCCACAGTGTTCTTCTCTCGAATTTATTGAAAAGAAAAGCCGGGGGCTTTTTCCCCAAAGAGAAGATCTTGACCGATGAATTTGAACTTGTTCACCAAGCAATCTTTACTGATCCAGATGACCAAAGTGGCTGGTTTTACCATCTTTGGCTCTTGGAGCAAACAGTGAAAGAGGAGTCGCCTTGGTTAATTTCAGTGTGGCCCGCTTCTGGTTCTACTGTCTCACCGCTGCACTCAGCTGATGGGAATACATTACCTTTGGTTTTATATTTTAGTCAACCTGTTAGAGGTGTTAACTCATCAAGCGTTACTGTCACAACTGAACTTGCTGAAAGTAAAGATCTCACATGGAGACCTCTTTCATTAAACAATAGTGAGGGTGCCCGTAGCTGGGTGGCACTTCTAAATTTTCCTTCTTTGCAGAGCGATGATTCCACGGCTTATCCTGTTGAAGTTAACCTTGGACATTCTCTTGGGATCGCCTCTTTGGCTGGTTTCCCGCTTAGTAATGACTTTCAGACACAGTTTGTAGTCCGCTTTCAGCAGCCTGACAGACAACATGTGGAAGAGCAGGAGCTTATTATATGGGAAGATTCAAATTTCCAGAAAGCTGAAATGAATTTCGAGGAGTCAGATCTGATTCCTTCTTTCAACCAATTGCAAATAAACAAGGATCAGGAAACTGTTGTTTCTAAGTGGCAGGTGGATATCTTGAATGATGAGATTGTTCTCTTTCGTGAGTTGCTGTCTGCTATGGACTGGTATTCTTTAACTTACCTTGCAGTTTATAGCTTCTTCAACCTTGTACATTCTAACATAAGAATAGATAAAATAATGTTGATGGATATTATAAAACTGCATCTTTAACTTTTGCATTCCTCGTTTTCTTGTAGTAAGATTGGGAAGCTGACACTTGCCAAGCTGTTGATGGCTCTTGATACAATGGTTTTTGAGAATAGTGGTTCAAATTCTTGTGAAATGGTTCATGTTGAAGAAATTTTGGCTTTGTATAGCGATTTAATGAAAATGGACCCACCCCATTTGCATTACTATAAAGAACAACACAGTTTAGCATTACTGCAGCAGGTGAGTTCTTATGTTCCCATGATTTCATATTTAGGTTGCAATAGACACCTTGTATTTGGTATCTTCACTCCCCCTCTTTTGTTGATACTAAGGAGCAAGACAATGTGTGAAAGTTAAGATATTAGCTAGGTTTCTTGGATAGAGGGGCCTTTGTGGAAGTTTTTCGACCTTGGGTTGTCAGATGTTAGTTCGTGGATAATATGTAAAGTCCATTGTCAGAGTCTAGTGGTATATTATGTATTAGATTATTGAAGTGCTATGTTTGGAGCATAACTTTTATAACTGGAGTACTGGACCATAGTTTTATGTAAACGAACCTGTAATAGTATCTACAGGTAAATTTTTCTTCCGATTCCAGCTTAACATCTGCAGTCTTGCTTGCATATCGAAAGTGGGAAAATATGGAGTTCTAGTTTTGGAAGGGAATTAGTTGAAATAGTCTGATATTGTATCCCGTGTCTGTAGACATTTTTGGTTGACAATGTGACTTACAAGCTGTCAGTATAGGTTATGCAAGACTTTATGCTGTAGGTCACTTTTATTGCTAAACTTTACTCAAACTATTTGGCCATGTCTATTCTGATTTGGAAATTAGCTGGCATCTGTCTCCTTGTTGCTTATATACAAGAAAAACTTATGTTGGGTTTTTGCATTTCATTGGTTTTGAACTTTTTATCAAGTTTCGACTTATGAGAGAGAAAAAGAGTTTGATTGAAAACTGACAAAGAACATATACAGAGAGTGAGGATATGGACCAACTGAAAATGCCTTATGGAACCTTATACACTTGCTTTCGGTAGCCTTTCTAAGTGCAGGGAAAATGTTAGCATGCGTTTTAGGTGGTTGAGGCTTGTAGCTGGAACCTTGGTGGAATGATGATGGATGCATCAAACTTCCTATTCTCAAGTGGTCCAGTGTCTTTTGTTCTGTAAATGAAGTTTTGACGCTTTTGATTAAATAACATGTGAACTCTGAGTTGTTGGTCCTTAGTTTGACTTAGTATTGGATGTATCTTTATATTGTAGTATTATCCTGTTTGATGGTTGACATGAGTGATTTGTTGATATCAGACTACAAGCAGCAAGGATAGATTGTTGAGATATTGTTGGTGCTACAAAAACTCCGGGCTATTAAATGACAGGAGTGTTGTATGGGTGCGACTGAATAACCAATCACTATCACAGATTGGCTGCATAGAGAGATTGTTGTGGGTACAAAACCTGGATCTCAGCCACAATGAACTTGGATCTCTTGAAGGTAACGGCATTCCCTGGTTGCGCTTTGATACTTGATTTCCATTATGCTTAAAATGCTAAGAAATGGTCTGTATTCCTGTGTCAGGGTTGGAAACAATGCAACTTCTGGAATGTTTGAACCTGAGTAACAACAAGATGAAGAGTTTCACTGCCCTGGTTCCGTTAAGACATCTGAAGCTGCTGAAAGTGCTCAACGTTTCAAACAACGAGATTGGGCAGCACACAATCGACACCACCCGTTATTTGTGCCCTTCACCTCTGTCAAATGACTGGAAGGCTCATCCTTCGTCCATTTCTTCTATACATGATCCCCAGCTGCTCAAATACTTTGACGCTTTTCTCATCTTCAGGGATTTAACTTTGATTCAACTTGACATTTCAGGAAACGCTGTTGTTGAACCCGATTTTACATGTTTTATACGCAAAGTTGTACCCACGTTGAAGTGGGTAGAGTAAAACATTCATATTTATAGATTACACTTCTGTAACTTGTTGGGGGACACTTCTTTTTTGAGATGATGACTCCAACACCCAACCTGTGAGATACAGTAAACAATGTAGTTGTCAATTTCTCATACTCCTTTTGACCTTGTTAGTTCCAGAGGGCAGAGGATATTAATTTCATTTTCCTTCTTTTTATGATCACCTGAATTTAGGTATTTTCTTCAGAATCAAATTTAGATTGTTGTGGTTTTTTTTTTTTTTCTGGGTTTAAAACACTAAGCACTTCTTGTCGTACTGTTGGCACTACTATGGCAGGCAGAGTTGAATTGCAGTAGATCAACTGTAGTCTCGTGTTTGAGTTGAACTTGGGTGTACTCTCCTTTAGTTCGTCTGAGGTCTCCTCTTAGTATGCAGGTTGTTCAATGGGCTGATTGGTATTCTTTATTCCATCTCATCTATTGGCGGAGTTTCTCGGCTTGTTGGATTGTTGTTCGCAAAACCTGTTTACCAAGATGTAGGAGAGTTTTCTCCATCACAGGCAGGACTTCATGGCTTGTTCTCTTCTTTGTCTTTCTACGCTCTTGTACCGTAAGTGCATGTTGGTCTTGCTTCTCTGCACCTCAACCGTCTCAATGGCCGGTAGAAGTTGCCTTGCTGTTGACTTGGATGAGGAAGCTTATCATGTCCTTTTTACGGCGCTTTTGGCTCGGAATTTGGTTGAGGGGCTCTTTTTGTTCCTTCTTAACTACATGCTCGATTTCTCGTTCGGTTGGTCTTATGATCAAAGATCTCTAAGGTATAGGAGTTTTAACTCCATCGATGGTAGTTTTGCTTGTCATTTTGTCTTTCTACGTTTTTTTCGCAAGAGTGTAAATACACCTTGTTATCGTCTCTTTGCGACTCGTATGTATCGACGGTATTTGGAGGTCACACATGCTGATGAAGCTGGTACAATTGCTCCTGGCCAATCTTCTGTCTGTTACCATCAGACCTTCATTGTTATAGTTTATCTTATTGTTGTACTTCTAGTATTAAATAAGTTGTATGTAATCTCTATGCTACTTAGTCGAATAGCTTACTCCGTAACGACTGGGACATTTTGTAAGTTATTTTTCACCTACTGAAAAAAAAAAGAAAAAAAAATTGTTTTAAACATAATAAGTTGTTTAAGGTGCTGTTTGGCCAATCTTTTAAAAGTGTTTTTCTAACCGAAAAAGTAGTAGCTTGGCCAAACAATATAGATTAGAGAGGTTTAAAACTACTTTTAAAAAGCCAAAAACTGATTGTTCACCCCCAAAAGTAGTAGTAGATATTTGCTACTTCTACCTCTACTTTTCACATAAAGAGCTGAAAAAACATAATAAAACTGGATGAAAGTCGTTAGGCCAAACATATAAATTTTATAAGAAATCGCTTTTACAAAAATATGGCCAAATAACCAAATTTTTTCCAAAAAGTAACTTATGAATAAACCTTTCACACAAGTAAGGCCAAACAACACCTAAAACCAACTATAAGAATGGATATTTTGCCACTTTGCACATGATATCCAATATTTTTTTTATGTATATAATACCCTTAATGTTTAATTTTCATGCATAACGTACCTTTTTGGTCGCTATAACAAAATTTAGTTGAGCATAACACCAGAACTGGAATTCAGAATCGGTCAAGTTTTGTTCTAAAATGATTATCTCGTCACACTCTATAATTTGAGGGGAAAAATGCCGACTCACGATTTGTAGGGTTATTTTGTACAAACACCTAAAATCAACCATAATTTCGATCTTAAATTTCCGAATAACCATTTTCGTTTTGTCAAATTATAAATCTCGAAGAGTTAATCAATTTGAAAAAAATAATTGCCAAACCAAAATCCGATTTTTGATCTATGATTTATGTTCAATTGAAAATTGTAAGAATAATAAAAAAGGCGCGTCATGCTTGAAAATTAAACCTCAACGGTACTTTATGTACAAACTTAAAAAGCCGAATATTACGTACAAAATAACATAATTCAGGGATACCAGCTAAATTTTCCAAATTAGACAATTTTGGTCAACTAAGGCGTGGTACACAAAATTTGGTATGGTCAATTAAGTGGTTGTTGCACACAAATGCTGATGTAAGTAGCTACCTCACCTAAATATGCGGTTAAAACATGTTAGAATTCTCTATAGTTTTGTACTTAGCAAACAAGAGTTATGTTTCACATTGTTTTATTTATTTGCAACCGTTAATATTATCTATAAACAAATTCTCATTTGTGACGCGTAATATCTGTCACAAGTTTATGACGGATCAAATAAAACTACTTGAGAAGATAAGGACAAGCCTTTTGTGATTACCTAGTCGCTCTTACTTTTTTTTTATCTATCCATGTGGGTATACTTGACCCGTCACAAGCTTGTGACGGATATACCCGTCACAAAGAAGACTTATTATTATCTATATTAGTTGGTTTTGCTTTGTACGGAGCTATGTTGGTTTGAAGTAATAAGATAAGATTTTGTAATCATTCTACCAATATCTTGCCAAATTCATCATTTATTGACTTAATTTAACGGAATTACTTTTTCACATACGGACTTTAGTCTTTCACATAAATTTTTTCATTAACTTTCCATATCATACCCTTTTTCTTAAGACTAGACAAATAAAGTCTTATATGTACTTTTTCCCTAAAATCGAATTAGATTGTTTTAAAAACTTAAATAATAGATATAATTCTCCAATTAGTGAAGTAATTTTGTTTTGCAATTATTAATTTGTTTTGTTGAAATTATTAGGGTTTATCAATTTGTGAAATTAATATGTTTACTTGCTTATCAATTATTATCAATTAGGGTTTATGGTTGGTGGAAGGTGCAAGGTGCGATGGTTAAGGTGATGGATGGTGGTTTTG
>VHZZ01001374.1:33435-53679 GCA_009801015.1 Silene noctiflora | reverse complement strand
CCATCATTTTACTTGACCAGTTTCATCGGTCCATATATATGTCTTAGTTTTCTCATACAAAGGACAATTTTACCTTTTATAATTGGTCAAGTTAAAAGAATTGTCGCTCGTAATCTTAGTTCAAATCTCGTCGATATTAAAATTGCTCTTATTATTTAGAAAAAAAAAAGTTATACATGTTAAAACTCGTGTTATAAACATCAGTTCTAAACAATTATACCATCCAAAATCATGGTCATGGTCGAATCTTCTACAGATTAACCCTCAAAATGAGAGACACAATCAACGGCTAAATTGGTAATATGTCCCATCACATGATGCATATTTGGCCATGATTTATGGACAAATAGACATTGCACATGTAATCCTAACATGTGTTAAAACTCTACGAGTATAATTTACAACAATTAGTTAAACTAGACAGTTTGTAGCTCACTGAATTATGAACTATGACTCCAATTCTGTTCGATTAAGTATTTCCAATTTAGTTCGATGTTGATGCTGGCGAGGTTTGAACCTGACTCATGAATATCACCTAGATAACTTTATCAACTAAACTAATTGACATCTTTATTGACGAAGCTATCTTATGTCAATATTTTAAGTACAATTGTCGAGCAGTTGTCAAAGCCTCATTACATGGTGCGTGCATGTGAGTATGCCTATTACGGGCTTACGGCATAAGAATTAGAAAATACTCCGTAATACAAAATATTATTAATAATATAATATGTCCATATTAAAATAATTATATTATTAATAATATAATTCATGATTCTGTAAGTAGCTTACTACTAATATAATATCAACTCAAACACATCAAATTTCCATAGAATCCAAGCCAAATACTCCTTTTCGGTCATTTATTTACCTATTTATTTTAGGATAAACAAATGTATACCACGCTTATCCACAAAGGTTTATAAGATTCGATTGTAACACACCCATACACACACCTCTCATTGACCTCCAAACCCCATCCCTTCAATTAATCGAACTCGACCTGATCTGACCCGTAGCCGATCTAATTAACAAAGGACCTACAAGATGGTCAAGTTGGAAAGAGGAACCTTGAAAGAAAAAGGAGGCAGGAGGAAGGTGACACAATCCAGGTGGAACTCTATAAAGAACAACCTTTCTGGATTCCTCTCTCACTTGCCTCCACCCATTCTCTCTCTCAAACTCTCCCCTCGTTCTTTCATCATCCAAACAACAAAAAAGATTCAAACTTTCGGACTATCCAAATTTAATTTGATTTTCCCAAATTTTTCTTAAAATACAACAAACTCAAATTTAAATCAATCAAAAAACAAAAACCTAAAATACCAAACAAACGGGTCAAAAACATATTTTAAGTAACTAAACAAAACATATTGTTTTTTGACCTGTTTTTTCCTGCCTTTATTTTCTTTCTCTGTTTTTCCAGAGAACCCAGGTTCCATTTTTTCCCTTACCCTTTTTTTCTTTTAATTTTTGGGTATTTGATCTCATTTTCTTAGGTTATTTTACCTATTTTATTGATATATTATGACAATGATGATCAATGTTCGTATGTAATGTTGTAAATTGATTTATTTCAGTAATTGTTTATCATTGTTGGTATGTTTGAGTTCAGATCTGAATTGGGTTCTTCATAAAGTTACGATCTTTTAGGTTTTTTGGTGCTAATTTTGTAAACTTTATGTATATAATCTCAATTATTTCATCTATTTGAAACCCTTAATTAAAAAGTTGGATTTTTGTGGAGAATTTGTTGTAAATTAGCAAATTTATGTCAGTAATGTTATGGGTTTTCTGGGTCTTCCTTAGTTTGTGGTCCCTTGTTTTTTTTTTTTTTGCTTCAATTAATTTGGATGATATAAATTTCTGAGTATATTTAATGATTTGATGATGTGTTCTTGTTTCTGTTTGGTTCAGGTTCATGCAGGTTCATATAATGTCACTTCCTGAGAATATACAGTGAAATTCCTGACATTAATTTCAGTTTGCAATTGTTGACATTGACATTGTTAAGGAATCTATCAATTTGGGTTGATCTGTTGTTGGGTATTGTGAGTTAGTGTTAACAATGGTTGCCACAGCTGCAACTGCTGCCTTTTTTCCTACTGCGGCTTTACCACCTGACTCGGGTTCAAAAACCTCCTCGAATAAGCTTGGTATCCCGAAACCCGATGCCACGAGCATCAAAACCAAGGGTTTGAAAATGAAAACCAATGCACAAGCTCCCCCTAAGATTAATGGGACATCATCAATAGGTCTTTCATCTACGAACGGTGGAATGAAGAGTGAGGAGACCTATTACTCGGGATCTCATGCCCCTAGAACCTTCATTAACCAATTGCCTGATTGGAGTATGCTTCTTGCTGCCATTACAACCGTATTTTTGGCTGCGGAGAAGCAATGGATGATGCTTGATTGGAAACCCAAGCGTCCTGATACACTTATTGACCCTTTTGGTCTTGGGAGGATTGTTCAAGATGGGTTTGTTTTCAGACAAAACTTTCCAGTTAGGTCATATGAGATAGGGGCGGATAGAACGGCTTCTATAGAGACGCTAATAAATCATTTGCAGGTAGTTGGAGATGTTATTTTGGTTCATACTTCATAGTCCCACTTTAGTTGGAAACCTGTTTCATAATGGACTCTATTTTTATACGACATTTAATTCTCCAGGAAACAGCTCTAAATCATGTCAAAACAGCCGGGCTTTTGGGAGATGGCTTTGGTTCGACCCCAGAAATGTGTAAAAGAAACCTTATTTGGGTTGTTACTCGAATGCAAGTTCTTGTTGATCGCTATCCAACTTGGTAAGGGCCAAACTTTTGATTCATGTACATGGATATTAGAGGGGGTTAGTAGTGCCACAAGCTCATAAGACTAGTTGTGCCAGTGGACTGCAATTGTCAATTTAATCTCTCTTTTCGACGGGTAGTAATGTCTATTTCTGACAACATCTGTGTGGTTAAATGTTATTATGCATTAGTCACATGTTCATTACTCTTTACGTTTGGCAAATGAATTTTTGAGTTGAATGGACTGTTCAATTAAAACGAGATAAAATGGACTAGTGGAGTGCTTAACTATGTAAAATCATCTAGTTGCTGCTTTAAGTTCATTGTATTTTTTCAGAGTTTTTGAAGATGTCCCTTGTGTATTTTAAAAACTTTTCATGAATTTATCAAGGTTAAAAAACCAAAACTGTATCTTCATTTCCAAATTTCCAACAGAGCCAAAGCCCCGTTATCTTTTGGCTTTGCTGATGGACTTCGTCAAAATGGCTCATTAAACTAGATGTGCGGCTTGAACTGTAGAGCTGATCTCAAAACAACTATATTTATGGCCATCTAGAAACAATCTCTCCGAGATTTCTAACAGAACTATTAAAGGCTTAATTCATCCTGGAAATGCTGTTGTGGAGAAAGCAAACCTATTAAAATACTGGTGACTGGTTAACTGTTGAGAAATTTGCTGAGTAAATAGGGGAACCATTAAAGTTAGATGTTTTTATTGACGGGTTTACCTCTCTTATGTTCTCTAGGGGAGACGTTGTTCAAGTAGACACTTGGGTTAGTTCATCTGGGAAAAATGGAATGCGTCGTGATTGGCTTATTCGTGACTGCAATACGGGAGAAATTCTGACTAGAGCCTCGAGGTCAGAAACTCTTTCTAGATTTATGCAACTCTATATCTTTCCTCAATTCTTTGTCTTCTGAAAGCTTATCCCAATATTTTACCTTGCAGTGTATGGGTGATGATGAATAAGCTCACGAGGAGATTGTCAAAGATGCCAGATGAAGTGCGTGCTGAAATTGGTCCGCACTTTGTGGACACTCCTCCTGTTATTGATGAAGATGGGAGGAAGCTTCCCAAACTCGACGACAACACAGCTGAACATATCCGCAAAGGTCTTACTGTAAGTAACTCACCATTACCAAATCTTCCTTTTTGTGGCAAAAAATTGTGTGTGTACCGTTTATCATCACTTAATACTTCTTTCCTTCGGATGTTTTTTTTTGACTGGAGTCGGTTTTGTCTCTACAGCCTAGATGGAGTGATTTGGATGTGAATCAGCATGTCAACAATGTCAAGTACATTGGTTGGATTCTGGAGGTAATAATTCTATCTTTGTATTTCTTCCTCCGTTTCATTGAATCATCTTCATCTGATTATTATTAGTGCGGCGAAGAAAGTCATACTGGACTTGTTCACTAAAATAGAGGCAATTCAGTTATCCGTTCTTGATTGTGCCTTGAAGAGTTATCCCATCCTTCTGTCTTAATAATTTGTTTAGTTTAATGCGGGCCGGCCTGTTTTCTTCTCATGATAACATTTTATATTTACATTCCAATCAAACAGTTTCTTGCACTTTTTGTATTACTTTATCTGCTTGTTCAAGCTGGCTATTGTCCAGCTTTACTCATGTTTCAATATTGGGTGTTTTAATTGGTATTCGCGTGCTTAAACAAACGTCTCTCTAGAACATTCATGCCCTTCAAACCTCACTTTATTTAGTTTATATTGTTGGACTGGCTGCAATTATATACGGAGTAACATATTAATATTAACATGTTAGAACTGTCCAATAAGGAAGAAAGGAAAAGCACCATTATTTTCACTTTGATGTCACTAATATGGTATTCTATTAAATATTGGTTTATTTGATCTCTGAATTGGTCAATGCCGCCTGATCTTAATAATCATGGCACTATGTATGCGGCCAATACCACCTCAAAAATGATTGCCGCAACTGCTAAAACCATAATAACCCGATATTGAAGTGGTCTGGCAACCAATGGTTTGTATATTTATATGATGGTGTTCCTGCAAAAACATAACAATGATTCGTATATTGACAATGCTTTGTTTGTGGTGTAGAGCGCTCCGCTCTCAATCATGGAGACCCATGAGCTCTCAAGCATGACTTTGGAGTATCGTAGGGAGTGTGGAAGGGACAGTGTGGTTCAGTCACTCACGTCCGTCTCAGGGACCAGTGTTGGTGGACTCATGGATTCAGGCATAGTAGAGTGTCAGCACTTGCTCCGCCTCGAGGATGGGGCTGAAGTTGTTCGTGGTAGGACTGAATGGAGGCCGAAGCATGCCAAGTGCTTCGGAAACTTGGGTAAGATTCCCAATGGAAGTGCCGCCTAGTCTTGTAGGCATGTCTCCATAATTCTTGTGCAAAAAATCAAATCTTTATGTTTTTGGATTGAAAAATTGCTTTTTCTTCCTTTTGTTCAATGTAATTATTCTTTGATGTGTATCTTCTTCCTCTCCCCTCTCTCTCTAAAAATTATTGATAGGACGACGATCATAATGGAATAGGGATGCTATATATATATATTTGTTCTTTAATTTCATTTATTTTGGTGAATGCCGTATTTTAGTGTTAAGAGCTCTACAGTGAATCAATTTTAGCCATAATTTTGAAATTTCGTATCGGTTTGTTTTATTTGAAGACATTGATTAAAACATGGACCGTCTGGTATGACACAATTGGGGATTACAGCTGAAGTAAGCTAAGGACAAAGTTGTTGGGAATGTATTCTCATAATTTGCAAGGAAAAAGATTGGAAGTTGATATTGCATGTTCTTCCACATGATATACGTCAAATCGTCCCATAAACAGCCACTCTCAATTACGACCCTTGTCTCAACAATAGCAACTTTGAAAAGTATTTTTTTGTATGACTTTAGAATTTAGATCCTTCTCTCCATTTCCATATGTTTCCTTTCAACGGTTTGAATATTATTTTGAGACGATTCAATGGTGGAAGTAGTTGATAAGGTAAACGAGGAATACTACAAAAGACCTGGCAAACGGGTCATTCAATTCGACTTCGGATTAGTTTTAATCAGATCGAGTTGACCTTAGTTTTGTTTTCAGTTCGATTTAGATTTGACTCTATTTCGGTTAGTCACTTTAATCGGTTTGTGCTATTTCGAGTCGGGTGCAATTCAGGACAGGTCAATATCAATTCAGTTGAGTTTTGAGTCATAATTTTCTTGCGTAAAAGGTCAAAAAATTAGCTTAAATGTACCCTATGCTTTTCAAATTGAATATTATGATTCATATTTAAATAAAGAATAATGGAAAAACACCTAATATGTGAGTGTTAGGAGAAACTAAATATTTATGATTCATGTTTATCAGTTCAGCTCCTATCGGTTCGGATGTGTTCAGGTTTTGATATTATTCGGTTATTATTGAAGTCGGTTTAGTTTCGATTTGATTCGATTCCGATTGAGTTGGGTTCCAAATACTATTCAACTTAAGTCACTTATAATGGGTGTTGGATCGGTTTTTCAGGTTCAAGTTTATTTTGCCAGGTCTACTATTTAGGATATGGATACGAAATGGAGAAGATTCTAACTCGTTTTGTTAGGACCTGCATACAAATCCTCTCACAACCAGGAAAATTTGATTTGGAGAAAAAAAATTAAGCGTCCTAATTTAACAGGATTATACGAAAATTAAGGAGAAAATTGAAGTGTCTGAAATGAATTTTGAGCCTTCGAATTTGTTCTCATATGAAATTATGACCATTAATAGAAAATGGATAGGTAATGACGATTGAAGAGTGAGTAAATAGAAGGGATTTTGACTTAATTCTTATAGGATCGATATAGTAATTCCAAAAAGAAAAAAAAATACGCAAACATAAACACTCATATTTATTTCACTTTGGATATTATTTTGGAAACTTGATGCTTTGGATTTTATTTTGGAAACTTGATGCTTTATAGTTACAAAATTAGTATAGAACTATTTGCTACTACAATTTCATACATCGCGATTCTTCTTTTTTTGTCGAGGAACATACATAGCGATTCTTATAGCGTATCTGTAAGACTGCGCTTAATACTGCACAGCAAACTAATCTTGCAGAAAGCCCAGAACTCGGAATTTGAATACTTCAGTTCTGGTATCTTTTTAGATTTCTTACACGGTAACTACAACAGCTGCAATTAAGTTAATAAAAACAGCCCATTGCAGGCATTAGCAGCTGTTGCTAGATAGCTTTCAAGACTCTGGAAAATTGAAAATCGACCTAAAACGTAGTCTCTGTCCCTTCCAAGCTGGAGCCTGGAGCTTCACTGATCGTCTGGTATCTGTCTCAGTAATACGCCAAAACATCAGCCCATAATATTGATTAATAACAGATCGCATATGCATAATAGACAATTCAGACAAGTGCTTAAGGTCGTTTACCTACAATTGCTACATCATTACATGCATAATAGTCAAAACTCAAAACCCCGTCTCCAAAGTTGAATCAGGTCTGATTTGGGTCAATGCAGTTCATTACTGATTGTTACGGAGTGCCATTTTCCGCCGGTAGTCTTGCAAGTTTGTAAATTAGCAGTCCCGAATAATTTTGGGTCCTTCAGACTCCTGTCACAAGTCGCTCACTGGGTTAGTTTCATGTCCCGCAAAATCCGAGTTGAGTTTGGGTTCAGTTAGGTCAGTATGGGAAGTGCAACTCATATGTGCAACATATGAACTTAACAAGCCTGCCTGGGTAATATTTGGGGTGTTAAAATATGATCCTGCATTTTGACCTAGGTGTTAATTTTATCCTCCGAATTCACCGTCTCATACGATACTTCCCTACAATGTGAACATTTTTGCCCGAGATTGTGCAACAAATCGTCACCCTGGTTTCTGCTCCTGATCAAGATTGTGAACACCAACTACTTGTCACCCTCTTTTCACACCGGGTCGAGACCCACAACTACCTCACTTTAGAGCATTACGATTGCATGATTTGCCAATTTTAGTGCCATTTCCAGAAAAGGGTTACATACAACAATGACCTTAAAAAAGATTCCTCCATCATAATACAGTTTGAAACGGTACCCAAATTTTATTTCCAATGAAGCACAAAGACTCGTTATTCTTTGATTTTGGATTATAATTGGATAAATAAAATCATAATCATACTATAAAAATCTTGTTCTCTAGGATACTGATTATAAAAGAGATCCAGAAATTATATATTCAGTATCGAAGAAAACTTGGTAAATTTTCAATATCTTTGCTCTGTAAAGTTGGGATCCTATTATCAGTCTGGTCAAAATTTGTCAAGGGATAAGATCAAGTGATCAACAAAACCTCATACAACAGCATCTTCACTATCTGGATTCTGGAGGAATCATGTCTATGATGAGTCTTGTACAATTAATCGAAGGCATCTCAGAAAATGTACACACAGGCCACCGACGTTAGAAGACTTGTAATAATTATTGAGACGAAATTGACGGCGTTGTTGTCGAGTATACTAAGGCCTGAGATTCTTTTCACAGTTGGCCCGGGTTTCCCGACAACCTTCAATGGCAATTCAGAAATGAAGTCAATAAATAACGTGCGAGTTTTGTTCTGAAAGAAATCATGCTCTTCACTTCAGAGGTTATAAGACAAGGTTCAATTGACATGATTAATTGTTACATTTCTACAGTGCACAATCTAAATCGAAAAACAAGGGTACCATACCGTAGAAGTCAAGTGAATAAAACAACAGCAGGAGTATTTTCCAGCTTCAACGACGCATAGAAGATTACGTATAAGCAGAGAAGGATGAATGAAAGCATGGAGTAGCTGCTACCCCAACAGCAAAATTATTCTTAACACCTGAAGTGTTCCCACAAATTGGGGGTGGGAGGGGAATGCAAGCAGCCTTACCCCTACATTCAAAACGCGAGAAGGATGATCCCAAAAGCAGCTATCCCAATTCCCAAAATTTACGAGAGGGAACAAAAATTGCCACCTCAAATTCTGGGCATCAATGAGAAATGAGGATTGTTGGTTCCTTAAGGGAAATATTTATGTGGTCACTTATAAGTAGACTTGGATAAAGAGACCCAAACACAATTGGGTCACTTGCGTTCGGATAATTTCGGATTTAGGTCCGGGTTTGTTCTGTGCAAGGTTGCCTTATGAATATGCCACATCAAATAAATGATACTCTTATGTAGTAGTATCTCTTAGATAGAAGTAAACACCACGATACAATACGCTCGAACTCATTCACAGTTTGCTTGGGAGTCATGTGACTCCGGTAACCCAGGTTTAGGCTGTGCTAGGTTTTCATAGATCAGTTTCGATAAAGTTATGTCAGGATGGTGGTTGGATTGGGTCATTTGGATCCAAGTTGGGTAGTTTAGTCTGATGCTTGTTTTTAGTATTTGGTATGTAAAGAAACTTGGATGTAATTTCATTTGGGGTAATTTGGGTCACTTCAAATCAGGCTATTTCCGGTCTCTGAGTTAGGATGTTTGTTGTTCAGGTCGCATCCTTCTTGCCAGGTCTATGTAGCAGAGTAGTAGTTTACTCGGTCAGCTATCTACACTTTTGGCATTGAAGCTTTGGGGAAACATGGCAACAGGCCAAAAATATACATGTTTACTGGCGAATGGCCGAAGGGGGCAAATTTAGCAACACAATAGGTGATCCATATTCTCATATTAATAAGATGACATAGGATTTACCTTATTACGAACTGAGCAAAAACCGCTGAATTGCAGAGTTGCTCCCAATAAAGAATCTATCACGCTGCCTCCAAGTCCCGATAGGACAGAAAGGGGAATTACCAGTAACTGCTTTAAAGCTATGTCGGTAGAACATGTTGCCGTAACAAATCCAAGGACAACGAATGTCAAGCCAATTACGCCGCCTCCTGCGGCAGCTGCTAAGAGCCCGGTTCTTGTTACCCCACCATTTGTGCCCTTTCGGACAGGCTGACAGACAACAGGGAAGGGCATCAGCATATTAGTCCTGATCTTAGAACCAACTTTCTTCATTCTGCAGTTACTTTCAATTCATTTTACAGTAAATCTAGAATGCAAAACATTTTCAGAAAATAGGCTAAGTGAAAAACTGTGAACTCTTGCTCCCATATACTCCCTCCGATCCAGACAAATGGTAACATAAGGAAAATTGGGTTATTTAAGAAAAGGTGGAAAAGTTTGGGGTAAAATTGGAAACTTTGATTGGGACCACATGAAATGAATGGGTAGTTGGTGAGTGAGTGGATGAAAAGTTGTAAATAGGTAGTGGGTGTAAGGGTAATTTAGTCATTTTTCAGGCCAAATAAGGTATGTTACCATTGGTGTGGATCGTACGTTTTAGGTAACTGTTACCATTGGTGTGGATCGGAGGGAGTAATCAACAATTTTCGGTATTCGAAGTAAGCTTTGACTCTTAATTTTATAGAAGTGTATTTTGAGAAAAATTATGAAAAGTATAACATTGGATTCGCAATGGAAATGTTTCAAAAGAGTATACATTTCATAATTTTTGTTCATATTTTGAGAGATATTAAAGAGAGCAATGAGTCTCAAAAAGTGAGAGAGACTTATAAAATGACAGAGGGAGTATCGAACTATCAATAGCTTGCTAAACAGCCAGTATTACGAGTTTACGACCATACCCTCATGATTCAACACTTTAAATAAACATGTTTGCTTGGGTATGCTCCTTCAATTTTTGAGACTAAAGAATTGACACATACCTAACAGATGATATTGATGATTCCCTCAAAAAACAAATGATATTGATGAATTCACAAATAACATAGATGTGGAGACGCCCTTAACATACAGGTACTGTAAACTGCCAGATTTCTCAAACATAGAGCTAAGCATGGCATACACTCTTCAAATTATGAAGGCACTATGTAAGAAATTATAAATAGACATCAGTTATGCTTTCACCTTAAAGGTTGTGATGAGTCGAGGTTGGGCTTCACTAAGTACGCCAATTTCGGAAGACCAAGTGTCTCCATTACAACAGCAGTAGTGACCGATTATGCCTCCTGCGAGTGCAGTAATAAGAGAAGATTCTTTGGAATCTAAACATTTGTCGTTCCATCTTACCAACTTCCAGATAATTGCAACCAAAACAGCAGCAACAACACTGTTGCATAACACTTGTACCCTACAAAGTGATAAGGTCCAAGGTAGAGTGAGCATTGCAAACGAAAAAAGATACTCCGTATATGAACAAAGCAGGTTAGCCTCCAAAGATATCAACATGAAATTAGCTCATTTATTATATAAGACCAAGCAATTGAAGGAACATACCCCAGCCGTTGATCATATGAAGTATAATACCCGAACATACAAGACACGACATTTATATTACTGAATTAGCCGCATTAGCTTTTTGTATGCGAGGATAATTCAGAACAATGAGGCTAATTGAGCGAAACAGGAAGACAATGTTTAGTACATGTAATACTACTCAGTAGTCTGTAGTTTAGAGTCAATCAATACTAGTAACAGATACCGAAATAACAAATTCATTCCATTTCTGGTACCCTTCAACACTGAAACACTAGCTTCAATCATATGCAAATAAAAACCCCCCAAAAAGAAAAAAAGTCAACTCTACATTCTACAAGCTCAAAAACAATGAAGCACAAAAAAAATACAAAATTTTACAAAAGAACCGTATTAATAACCGTAAGTACTTATCAAAAAAACCGTTTTACGATATACTTGTGTAAGGACAGCTTAGAGTTTAGACAAGTATTTGTGAGAAAAGTAACAGCTTACCAGTTTCTTTGTCCACCATCCCTGTACTCAACGTCAGATTTACGTTTCTTTTCTGCCCCAATTTTAGTCAACTTTGATGAACTGAAGAAAAACACCAGCAATAGAGCTCCAAACCTATAAAATGTTAACTAGTCTCCTGTGAGGCGGTTTTACGCTAATATTATGTGAAACAAATCACCATATTGGTAAAATAAATTTGATCACTAAATTAATTGACTACCCTTTTCATTTTATGAACAATTGTTAAAAAATCAATAAGATATAAGAATAAAGATATGAAATTTATGTGTACCTGAGATTGGTAGCAAGATGTATGGACATGACAAGAAACCCAGAAAGTGCTCCTGATAAATTAAGTGATTTTTTCTTGTATGCTCTAATTGCAATTAGGGATGAAATTAAAATGGCAATTAATGGTTGCGTCAATTCCCTTTCCATTTTATGTTATTGGGTTTTAAGGAAGATTGAAAATGCAGGGAATTTGGTGGAAATTATTGGTGGGAGAGAAGGTTTATGGAGTTTTATTTGTTGTGTAATGACCTCTGCAATTGCACAAATTATTACATCTCCAATATAAGGGTGATTGCGACGGCCACTCTGCCAGAGCCGGCAAAAGCAAGAAACTTGACACGACCGAAACCCGACCCGACAGAACCCCAATATTGAGTGAACCGAAACTGATAGCAACATTATTTTTTCCAACCCGACCCGTGACCTGATATTGACTCAACCTGATGAATGACTTGACAATGAACAAGCTTAATAATAATAATGTAAATGAGACCAAATTAGCATTCATCTTAATTGTTTTCACTTGAGACTACAATTAATAAACCTACACTTTGTTTAAACATAAAATTACACATCAAAAACTAAATACATAAAGGTAAAATATATGTTGATAACCCAACTCGGTGTTGACCCGTTAATGACCCGACCCAACTTGTTCCCCGTTGATGAACGATCTGAAGATGACCCGACATGAACTGTAACCGACCCGAACCCATCACTGACCTGATACAACCCAAACACGATATGACTCGACCCGCTTTACCCAACTTGTAACCGATCCAAGTAACCCAATTACCATCTCTAATGATTGATTGATATTGAGTTTTAGTGTCACCATCTTGCATACCCCTATGTAGGAATTACAATCCATCAGCATACCCCTATGTAGGAATTACAATCCATCATTTTAATGGTTCTTATATATTGTACGGATCATGTGAGGAAGTGGTTTTGATACCACCGTGTAACGTCATCTCATTTGTCATCTCATTTTCCGTACCGTGATTCATCTTGTAGCCAAAATATGTTCGGAACTTGATTTAAGACAACCCTCTCTATTAGTCTTCGCTAAAAAACACAATCAGATATCACAGTTACGGATTTCACCGAAACATAATTGAGAAAGTGCCAAAGTCTACAAGAGTGATACTTCCGAGTACAAGGTACATTATGAGATAAACCCCGTCCACACCAAGATCACCCTTGTAACTGGCATACTTCGTAACTCCTTTTACACCAAAATTAACTACACGTGAAGAACACATCACGGAAAATAGGATGGCTGTTTCATCGCTGTAGGACCTTAGCCGCACCTCTACAGTGATTGGTTCTTCTAAAATTTTAATCCAATGCTTCGAAGTCAACAAAATAAGAAGATTTTTGAAGTTTACCTCCCTCATTTAAGAAATTATAATGGCGGCCTCGAATACAGATACATTAGATGGTGTGTGTTTCAAGATAACATTTATTGGTTTCAGTATTAGAAAAAAAGACTTTTTCACCCATTACTCATGAGTTTCACCCACATATGGCGTTCGTGTACATCAGAGTTTCGTCTATTGGTAGCACTAAACACAAATTCTGGGAGCTATTTGATCTATATATCGATAGAAAACATGTTGGGGCTTTTCTACCCATCAAAAACAGAGTATGAAGGCCCGTCACTCCCATATCTTGACACACTTGTCGTGGCTGGCAGAAGCAAACGACCCAGTGGCAGTAGATGCAGTCAAGGATGTGATTAGTCCTTCATGAGCTATTACAGTCATTGTTTTGTTTTCCACCATATCCCAAAGTTCCAAATTCTGGCAATGTAACAAAAAGATATTTAGCCATATAATATAAATGGTATACAGGCTGACTGACGGCTATACGGATGTAAATCTATTAGAACTGGGCCTCAGAAATGGATTAGTTGGGTCACGTAGAGAGGACACGGCACCTAAGTTGGGCCTGTTACCTGATCAATGCTAGTTAGTTCATTTTCGGCTCAATGGTTATAAACTCGCTACTTCTCGGTTCGTAATTTCGATGTAATAAAACAAAATGGTTCACTAAACTAGGTGTGGTGGTTTTATTATGAACTAGCAATCATTCATGCAATGCTCGTCACAATTCTCAGTATGGGTAAAACAAAGGCAGATCTGCTTTAGATCAGACGTCCTACACCCCGCCGTTTGCAAAACTCGTGAGTAGGGATGGCAATGGATAGGATCTGGATTCATATCCTTATTCTTGTAGTGGATCCATACCCGGTTCATATCCAGATCTAGATCCCGTGATCCCGTCTATCCGGTATCCTTTGGATGGTACAAAAAAATCACTTTTTAAATATTAAAATATTATTTTTCGGGTTTTATTACCAACTTAACATACTATTGTTTTATATTAGAATACAAATATCAAAAATAAAGTCGTAAAGAAATCGAAATAAAGTTTCATAAAATAAGAGTAACTATAAAAATGTATTTTTTGTAATCAAAAGTGTAAATGAGAAAGAAATCATAACTTAGGGCATTAGCAATAGGAGGTTTGTCATGGGGTTTGTAGATGACATGTCGAGGTTTGTCTACAAACCCCTTATTGCTAGACATAGGTTTGGAGGTTTGTTGATAAGAATGGTTACTATATAGTATACGGGTTTGTAGAGTGACTTGGCAAAAAATTATGTGAATGGAATTATTATGTGGGTCCTATAATATAAACCTTGGAAAGGTTTGTCTATTGTTGGGTAAGGGTTTGTTATTGAAAAGGTTTGTTAATATGGTGATGTGTCAATAGACAAACCTCTTTAGAGGTTTGTCTATTGTGGATGCCCTTAGTTTATGAAAAAACTTTAAAAAAGGATATATTTTTACTATTTCTTTAACTTTTTCTTATTTTTATTTTAAAATAACATGAAAATGGATCAAAGGGTATGATCTGGATCTTGACCATCAGATCCATATCCGGATCCGTTTCTATGCATATGGATCCGATCCGTATCTATATCCTCTGGATCCGTATCTATGCAATTCCAGATCCGATCTGTTGGATCTGGACAGGATCCGGGATCCATTGTTATCCGTACTCGTGAGATGCTGAGCTAATGTTATTGTCACCGTAGTTATTTTTTGGGGGTTGGGTAGTTTAGGTCAAGTTAGCTCAAGGTTGAGCTTATTCGATGTTTCTCCGCTTGAATCCAATAAGAAAGGTCAAGACAGTTTTGGCAAGTCAGTTTAGAAGACCTAGAAACTCAAAGAAAGCATGTGCAGTAAGAAAGAAACTTGCCTGGTAACAGCCTATGATAAGCAGAGAAGGGAAGACCGGGTGGAATACACACGTGTTAAACTTATTGCCATTGCTATTTAGTTCATGCAGGCATTGCCATTTGCTGCCCGATGAACCAACTCTCCACACTCGGACCATGTCCTCGCTCAAGCATGCCAGACGTTCGCCAGAAGGATGCCAACAGATGGAATGCAATTTTTTTGCATGGCCCTAACACATGAAATTATGCAATCAATTGTTTTTCTTTTTCTATACTAAAAATAATTATGGGTTCTTTAGTTGTTTGCACAACATACACATCTAACATTGCATTTGTAAGTTGATCATACCAAGCCAAAAGATCATGTGATTCTCAGACAGAATGACGAACCATTGCAATAACGAAGTTCAGAAAAATACACATGAAAATGCATATATACATATCATTACCTGCAACTGCTCAATGCATCTGAAGCTCTCTATATCAATTATTTTAACATGTGAATCTGAAGCAGCCGCAAGATATTTTGCAAAAACAGGCTGAAATCTGACCATTACTGTAGCCCCCTGGAGAAAAACAACACATAACGAAGAAGAAAAGGGAGTAAACTATCTTTTACCAAGCACATATTATTTGTTTTAATGTAAAGGGAGCCACAAAGGCAGATTTGATGCTAACGAGTTTTAACACACGTCATGAGTATCACCACTCAATAACTTTACGGGCTGACAACTGCACCAAACAAGAAGATGAGATATCAAATTCAGAGCATCATTCTATTCCAATACCTCTAAAACCTTTGGACAACTGCCCTTTGTAATACTCCAGATCCGTATCTCGCCATTTGAATCATTAGAGCAGATAAGATCCTCCTCGATTGGATGGAAATCTAATGACATGACAGATGTAGAGTGGCCTGTGAAATTTCGAAGCGAATAGCCCTGCTGAAAGAGATTTGTATTATCTAGTTAGGAAATTGTACAATACAAGCTTTACGATATCAATAGAAATGATGAACAAAAAAGAGTATAATTCGCATCTTCGATATAGAAAAGCCTAATATAAGAAAATAAATGGGAACAAAACCAAGAACCACTGCCAACAAAGTGACTGCCCACATTCAAAGATTAAATGAAGGTCTTTCAGTAACACACGTAGGCTTAGGCCCGGCTCATATGGCTGAATACTGTCGAGTCACTTCAGGTAAGGGATTGGGTAGACTTGCACAGAAACTTCGAAGAATAGGAATGAACAATATGATGGAAAAAAACCCAACACAGATTCCATTTCACAAAAATAGGAATGAACTCCAAGTAAGTATACTAACATTATCAGAATCCCAAACCCGAACAGTTTTGTCGAATGATGATGTCGCCAACCGTGACATGCTTGGACTAAACCGAACATCTGTTATCATATGAGTATGTTCCTCAAGAATGGATTTATGCTTTTGACTATCAGTGAGCCACAGCACAGCCTGAAAAATGTTTCAATTATCAGCTAATAAATCTAACACGATTAGGCGATTAGCAACAGCTGATTAGATCTACCAAGTACTAACCTTCTTATCATGGCCACCGGTGGCCAGCAGTTTTCCGTCTGCAGAGAAATGACAACAGTTGACTTTACTAGTGCTTGCCTGAATACTTGCTTTCTGCTTGACTGTAAAACCTGTGACTGCAAAAGATGAAAAGTATGTTCATTAAATGACTAGGTGCATGGCCTCGAATCCTAATCCAGTCATCCATTTGAAATCACTACAGTCCTTTTAGTCCCCAAGTTTTTGGAGAATAAAAATCATTTTTTGGGTTGTAATGGTAGCCACAAGAGGGCAGTTTTGATTCTATGGTTATTTGAGAGGAAAAAAACTCAGTGTACGACAGAATACTGGGACCCACTCTCACATGGGTGCGTTTTGTGGGTTAGTTACCCAAAGTGGAAATATAGTGAATTGATTTGAAAATCTTAAAAAAGAAAGTGTAGTGGATTCAAATTATAGGAAGGAGTGTACACTTCGATCAAAAGATTTTTACCTTTGCTTTCTTCCATATTCCGACTAATAGCATCCCTTGCATCCCCCTCTTCGTGAGATAAGAATGATGCAACATTATCATCCAAAGTTGCATCATCATCAAATCGGTTCACATCAGGCTGCACTTCCAATACATTAATAAATAACAAAATCACAACCTACATAGGACACTTCTAGAAGTTTTATAACAGTAATCAATCGATTCGAATAGTCAAACTTTCACAAGATCCACCATCAGCCTGATTCAACCTTGTAATAACAGCATTACAAGGGATGCCACAATGAGGGTAAAGGGGGGGTCCATATGTACGTAACCTTACCTCTAGGTTAGGTTTCACTATGCTTTAATCCATCCTAACCCAAAGCCTAGAAAATTAGAATTATTTGGCTCCAATGGAGTTGAAAACATGCTTATAACCTTAGGATGTAATAAATGCTTACTAGTTGATTCGGAGCTGATGTAAGCGTGCCTACACTTTCAGAGCCAAACATAAGTGGGGGCCTCGAAGAACCACCACTATGTGGTAAATTTGACATAGACATAACATCGCCTGGTGTGTGCGTCGATGGCGTTGAAGGTGCTGAACTGGGTGAAGGGCCTGTAGTGTTTGCCGTACCCGAGCTATTAGCAGGGCCCGAGGATGACATTGGTTGCTTCCTCTTCCTCCCCATCTGACTTTTTGAAGCCTAGAAACCCAATTAGCAAAAACAAATTATACGGGAATGAAGCAGGGAGAACATAAAATTGAAGCCAACAGTCACACTATGCCTGATAAACTTCATAAAATATCATAAGAAACTCGCAGAAATTATTAATGTCTTTCTTCTAGATTAAAACAATAACCACCTGTTTCAGTCATTCCAAACTACAGAGTACTAAATATGTAAATATCAATGCACTTTCCTTCCACACAATAGCTCCACTCTTCACAGTTCATCCATCCACATCGTCAAAAAAAAAATTATTGCTAAAGCAAATAGGACACGAAGATGTTATCACAAAATATAGTATTTCTTGGCTAATAATATGGAGGACGTGATATACGAACTAATGAACGGAAAACTGAGTTCGGTACCACAATTTGACGGACCTGATCATTTCCGCGAAATGAATTAGGAGTACTAGCCTCCATAGTCATACTCCCAACCCCTATTTTATTATCAACCTGATTGATCTGATTAGAAACCAGTGGCGACGGGCTTGACAACGCGTTTTGAGATATTTGTGATTGCTGTTGGTTGTTTGCTAGTTGTTGCTGCTACAAATACAAAAGTCAGTTTGTCATGCATGGAAGTCAATGCTGCAATGCAGATAAAAACAACTATGCACCTTTATAAGCATTTCAGGGTCCCCATGAGGCAAAACTGGACAACCAACTTGCACAGGAGAACCAACATTTGGAACGTCGCCAAGATTACTTAGTTGCCCATCTTTCCCAATACTTACATTTTGGTTATTACTAAACATCATTTTCAGCCTTCTAGCCTCGAGATCCGCGGAAGGAGATGCTATGTTATGTTGTCCTTGAAACAACATTTGTTGTTGCATTGGGTGCAAAGTCTGGGGCGACTGAATCATAGCCTTTTGCTGCGGCATAAGCCCAGGTCGAAGTTGTTCAAATCCCTACAAAAACATGAGGAATCAAACAAATGCAGCATACAACAAGGATAAGCTTCATGCGTAAGTATGCCGAAACTCGTCACTAAATGCACACTATCACTCCCTTTATCCAAAACCATAATTTACATATTCCATTATGATGCGTCACAGACTCACAACCAATAATTTATGGTCTTTTAAGCAAGTTTTGAACGGTGGAGAATGAATGTGCAACTCCCTAGCCCACTTGCACATGCTTCTATAAAAAAAATCCAAAAGCGAAAGTATACTAGCTGCTTGGACAGAGGTAGTATATCGTAAAAAAAATAATAAATAAATAAAAAGAGGTAATATAAGCCATGGCACTGTGAATCTCATTCCTAAAGCAAAAACAACCTTCTGCAAGGGAAAACAAGAGGAAGTGGAGAAGATCGGTAGAGAAAAAAGACCAACAATACATGCAAGTGTGTGCCTATACATTAGACATTAAGGATCAAATAATTTTCCAACTTACATAATAAAGAGAACAAATAAACACATAGATTAAAAAAAATGCACTAACTACCACAAGCTAAATCCGGTAATCAGCCAATTCTAAGCCCTCCCATTTCAAATTAATGACCATACCAAAATAATAAATGATTCAAAACTAACACACGTGAGTCGACATGACTGTCTCTAATTACAACTTACAACAGTTACAAGGTCATCATATAAGAGTTAACACTAAAAGCAGTAGAAGTTTGAGTCACACCAAAAAAACAAAAAAAGATATAGAAGTGACCACAAGGTCAAGTAAACTTACAGTCAATGGCCATCCTTTCAGTGTCAGGCTGTTTCCACCTTGATTTGACCCTGAAATGCAAGCATATACTGTTAAGATAGTGCACCACTGCATCCCAAAAAAACAAAAAAGCACACTAATTCATGAAAATACAAGGACCTAAAATCTCAATGCTTAATATAGAACAAGATTTTTTTTTTTTCGGGGGGGGGGGGATGAACATTTTGATGCCATTAGGTGGTGAACATTTTGATGCCATTAAGCTCACCTACTGAACCTAAACAAAAATATGTATACAGGAAACCTCATTCCTGATGGCAATAACGTCATTCACAAAATTAATTACATATCACTCTTGCCAGTAATAACTAGTGAATGATTTCATAAATTCTGAAGCAATACCTCAAATATTTTAGTGTTCAAGTTCAAACATCAAGACCCAAACCCTCTAAAAGTAAGGCTTGCTATGAATGTACCTGGAACGCCTATCAACGACGCTTCTGGACCGAGTTGACCACTTCCTCTTGCATGGTTCACTTCAGATTTAATATCCTGCTATATCATCAGGAAGTGCTATCCGCACATTAACCACCAAACAAATACATGGACAACAAAAAGTTCCAGGTAGCACAACCCATTCACTAGAAAGTGAATCAAAGAAAACATAGACGGTGTAGTAAAGTGGCTCTTCAAACCGATCAATTTGTGAAATAGGGCAACAAGAAAATTCCACA
>VHZZ01001373.1:127918-140091 GCA_009801015.1 Silene noctiflora | reverse complement strand
TAGACAACTTCTAGGTCCTTTCGGTCCACTAGGGTCGTCTATTGTTCATATTTAGGTCTATTCATTCCAATCTTTCGATCTAGTGGAAGACCGCAGCCAACCACCTAAACAACCCACAATAACCCAAGTCCCTTAATGTGCATATCCCCCCTACACTGAGAGAATGTAGGAGGCAAACAATGGGGGCTGAGACCACCTCTCACAATGGCTCACAAACAATATCATAATATCAACCACAACCATCTCCAACAACCACCACACCAACTCTGCCATCACCATACATCACAATCATGAAATCACATCATACAATACATCGTCACATTATAAGCATACAATTCAACAGAAAACTGAGTAGGAAAGCCTACCTTATCAGCAAACAAGAACAATCAAGTGATCAGAAATCTTCTTCTGCGAATTCTCCTCCTATAACGCATTAAATGTATCCAATTAAGACAAAGTCCCCACAAAACCCCCAAATCAGAATTTAGGGTTCATACAACAAAGTAAAAGACTCAATCTGACACTTACCTTTGCGAATTCGATCTTAAGACACGTAGGAACGCCAACAATCGCTTAGATTCACGCTGCGGAAGTGAAGAATAGAAGGAGTAGCATTAACGGAGTTTAGGGTTTTAGTTTTGAAAGCGAAATTATGAATACTGCTTCCCGATCTACTATTTATAATTTCCGCAGAAAAACCCGCTACGAACCGGACACTCGGTCGAGTGAGTGACGCTCGACCGAGTAGACGACACTCGACCGAATGAAGGCCACTCGACCGAGTGTTTCGCACTCGTCCGAGTTCCCCACTCCAGAACACTGACATTCTGACACAACGGGGAACTCGGTCGAGTACCATGTACTCTACCGAGTGTCCCTACACTGAAAATACCGAGTATTACAGGTGGGTGCACCGGCATCCTGCCCACCGGCTGCAGCTACCTGATGATTAAAAAAATCTTATTTTTTGAGATGACGGACTCCCAGCGGTAGCCGGTCGGCCGGCTGGGAGCACAAGACTGCATTTTCAAGTTTCCTCTAATTTTGGCCCATTTGTTTGAGAAACTATAAATACCCCCTCCTTAATTGTAATGACACACAACCCTAGATCTAGACTGTTACTCTATTTTTATGCAAGTTTACTTAATTACTCCCTTAATCTTTCCTTAATTCAAGCACTAATTACTTAGCAATTTAGTCTAGAAATTAGTTTAGCTTTAGTTTATGCTTATGTTATTGGGTTGTAATTTGAAGAATTGAAGAATCCTTCTCTATTTCAATCAAAGTTGCAATATTTTGGTATCATTTCTTCCTTAGTTTTCATTACTTGTCATTTATTTACATTTCTTGTTTATCCTTGTATTGTTTATACTTTTAATATGTCTATTGTTCATCTTTGTTCGTCTTTTACATGCTTTGTTGTGTTTGTCCTAAATATGTGTGAATATTCTTCCTACTAGGATGTATGGGGATCCTTTGTAGTGCTCATGAGAGGGTTTTGGCATGGATTAATGATAATTCTTGAGTTGTTTACATTTGTCTATTTGTTTTGCACATAAGGTGTTTGAAGAGTTGCTTGAATGAGTAAGTTGAGTCAATTTCTCTAATCTATCTACTTGTTGAGTGAGTAACGTGGCTAGTAATTAGGATATGCTTAATAAATGGTGGGTCGAGTCTAATTAAATGAGTAAGTTGATTAATTCTTGACCTACTGTAGGACTCACATCGAGAGGTTCGGTTTTGCTCTTGTTTCGCTCTAGATAATTATTAGTCCATGCCTATTTACCTACTCTAGCTACTTTGGTGAACCCGAACATCCTAGTTCCCTTAATTATCATTCTTATCCGTGTTTAGAAATTGCTTATATTTACTTGTTTTTAGTCTTCCATGTAGTTGTTTTATTTACCCAAACCCTCTTTCTTGTTTGAGTTAAATTAGACCTTGAACGACAAATCCTACTGCCAATTTTCATCCTTTGGGTTCGACCTCTCAAGCTACAACGATAATTCGTACACTTGTGAGGCTAAAAATTATAAAGCTATCAAGTTTTTGGCGCCGTTGCTGGGGACTACAATACTGGATATGATTAGTTGTTTACAATCTTGGCTTAATTCTTTTACTTGTTGTTTGTTTTTCTCCCTTTGTCCTAGTGCAATTTTGCATTAGGACCTTTTGATCTTCTCTTTTAAGTGCATAAATAGGTGCCGAATTGGACCTCTTTTCCCGCTTAATCGTGAGATCGATAAAACTTTCCGGGCAAGAAGAAGATTGTAATTATCGGCATTGACAGGGTCTCCACCTTTACTTAACCAACCACCGAACCCCCCATCTCCCACAATAGATTCTCTAGAAATAAACCCCTCCACCTCCGACATCAACCCACAAATTCCAACCATTGAGATAGCATTTCACCAACATCATCCACCAAATCATTCCCCTCCCATCTCACCAAATTACACACCACCTAACTCACCAAGAGAAAACCCAATAAACAACATCCAAGCCGAAGACATGGGTGACCATCCAATGGGATATTACAACCGGCCGGACCCTAATCGGTCTTGCTCGGCCATCAATTATGGGGCTCTTGCTCCCAATAACTTTGAATTGTGTCACTATGTTATCACTTACATTCAACAAGACACCTTCCATGGGATGAAAAATGAGAATGCTCACCAATATCTCACTTCTTTCAAAGAGAAGGCGGGTACTATCAAGAACAATGGTGTCACCGAGGAACAAATGCTACTTATGCTCTTTCCATTGACTTTGAAAGACAATGCCAAGAGGTGTCTAAATTCTCATAATCCGGGTACTTTCACCACTTGGGATGCTTTGTCCAAGGCATTTATCAACTAGTTCTACCCACCTTCCAAGACCGCAAGGATAAGGCATGAGATCCAAACATTCAAACAAAAGCCCAAGGAATCTTTGGGTGAAGCTTGGGAGCAATTCCGGGACCTCCTTGCATCTTGCCCCCATCATGGTATCCCTAAGTGGATGACCACTCACAACTTCTTTCAAACACTTGAACAAAAATTTATGGACATGATAGTGGCGGCTTCCGGTGGTAACTTTGATAAGATGAACAATGCGGAGATCACGGAGATGATTCAAAACATTTCCGAAATGGAGAGTAGTTACTCAAGGGACAATGATTATAGAGGTGAAGGGTCCTCAAAGATGGAATTGGAATACAAATCCAAATTGGATTCTTTTACCAAAGAATTTGAGGATTTCAAAATGGAGAAGAAGAAAAGTGAGGGGAAACGATCTCATGAGGGAGGTTCTAGCAATTCTAGGGCGTATTACATTCAAGAACCAAAGTCTTCTTCCCCAAGAAATCATCCACCACAAATATATTGTGAATATTGTGGAGGAGTGGGTCATACCATTGAATATTGCTCATCTATACCACAAGATGAACCATACCAACAAGAATGTAATGACTTGCAAGGCCAAGGTGGGCCAAGGAACTACTCTTACCAACGCCATGAGACGTTTTACCGGGCATTTCCAAATTAAGATCCAAAACTTTCATATGCGGGTCAACCCATGGACCCTCATTACCAACAACCTCAATACATGGCACCACCTAAGCTGGACCGTTCTAGACAATAAAAACAAGGCCAATGCCAAGGTTCAAACTTTAGAGGTCAACAAAACCAAGATAACCAAAGCTACATACCTCCTCACAATAGAAACCAACAACCATACCATCAACAATCCTTAAAACCAACAACCATATCAACAACCACCATACCAACACCAACCGTACAATGAACCATCTAATGCTAACTATTCCATTAAGAAAATGTTAAAAGAAATGGAGGCAAGGGACGAGAAAAGGGAAGCTCTAGCGGAACAACAATTCAAAATTTTGAAAACCGAGCTCTCTAATGTCCAAGCACACCAAAGGACATTTGATTCTTACATGGCAAACCCATATCCTCCATTTTCACAAAGAGGTCCTAACTCATTGCCTCCCCAAGGTTCCAATCCTAGAGATGGACCACCGCTGCATCAACAAGCTCAAGTGGTCCACTTGAGGAGTGGCAAGTAGTTGGAAGACCCTTATCAAGATCTTGATAATGATTTAAAAAGGAAGAGAGGCAAGGTAGTGGATAATATGAGAGCCCACACACTTCACCCTCAAGTAGACATGAATCCACCAAGAAGGGGAAAGTGGGTGAGCCGGTTCATGATGATGAGAACTTTGTGTTTTAGCAATTTTAAATTGATGAGCCAACACACAACAAAAGTGAAGAAAAAGTGCATGAAAATATGGATATTCTAAAGGAAAAGACCACACCAAGCAAAGCATACAAGCCACCCTTGCCTTTCCCTTATAGGGCTAAGGGCATGAATGAGGAGAAGAAGTTTGCCAAATTTGTGGCAATGTTGAAGAAGCTTGAGGTGTCTTTACCTTTCACCGAGGTAGGGACACAAATGTCGCTCTACACCAAATTTCTCAAGAATGTGTTGACCAAGAAAAGAGAGATTGTTAATGATACTTTGCTTCCAATGGTAGGCCAATGTAGTGTCGTGTTGCTTAACCGAATGCCCGAAAAATTTCTAGACCCGGGTAGTTTTTTTATCCTTTTCATGGCTGGGCATTTGAGTGTACAAAGATCTTTATGTGACCTTGGTGAAAGTGTTAGCATCCTACCTCTTCCTATTGATAGGAAATTGGTATGCAAGACATGGTGCCAACTTCTATGACACTACAATTTGTCGATAGATCGGTGCAATATCCAATGGATATAATTGAAGATGTCCCGGTTAAAGTGAGGAGTTTCTATATTCCGGCGGATTTTATTGTGCTTGATATCCCGGGAGGACCAAAAAACTCCTATCATTCTTAGGAGGCCTTTCTTGGCAACCGGTGATGTTAACATAAGTGTAAGAAGGGGCAAGCTCACATTCACCATGGGAGGCAATGTGGTGGAATTTTTTATAACTGGGGCAATGTCTCAACCTATGTTTGAGAGTGCGTATGCAGTGGATACCTAATAAAAGGTGATTCATGAAGCTAAAATTGAGTGCCAAGGAGGAAAGCAAGAAGAGGAACTTGAAGCTGCACCATCAAGTTTGCTTGAAGTTGAGAGTAAGGACTCTCAAAAGGTAGATCTCAAACCTTTACCCTCTTCCCTTGAATATTCTTTTATTAATGATAATGTTGCTTACCTCGTGATTATCAATGCTAACCTAACGACGGAACAAAAGGAAAAACTCATGATTGTCCTTAATGAGAAACAAAAGGCAATTGGGTATAGCATTAACGATCTTACGGGGATCGATCCTAGAGTGTGCATTCACCGCATAACACTGGAGGATGGATACACCCCCTCCGCTCAACCCCAAAGTAGGTTGAACCAAAAGCTCATGGAGGTGGTGCGTAAGGGAATTGATAAGTTGTTTGAAGCCAGAATTATTTATTCGTTACCCGGAAGTGAATGGGTTAGGCCAGTTCAAATTGTCCCCAAAAAGGGCGGTATGACCGTGGTTGAGAATGAGGAAGGTGATCTCATCTCCACCTGACTGGTCACCGGTTATAGAATGTGCATCGACTATCAAAAACTCAATTCCGCTTCAATCAAATATCACTTTCCTTTACCTTTTATTGATCAAATGCTCGAGAGACTCGCAAACCATGAGTATTTTTGCTTCCTTGATGGTTATTCCGGGTTTTTCCAAATCCCCATTCACCCAGATGATCAAGCAAAAACTACCTTCACTTGTCCATATGGTGTCTTCGCATATCGAAGAATGCTGTTTGGACTTTGCAATGCTCCCGGGATATTTCAAAGAGCCATGATGTCTATATTTGCCAAGTATCTTGAGAAGTCTATGGAGGTGTTTATGGATGATTTTAGTGTCCATGACACCTCGTTTGATGATTGTTTAGAGAACCTCTCCCAAGTGCTACAAACTTTCACTGAGTACAACTTGAAATTAAATTGGGAAAAATGCCATTTCATAGTGCAATAGGGAGTGGTTCTAGGTCATGTTATTTCTAAAAAAGGGATCCAAGTGGACAAAGCAAAGGTAAAGGTGATAAAGAAACTTCCCCCACCCACCAATGTCAAGGGTGTGAGGAGTTTCTTGTGTCATGAGGGCTTTTATCGTCGTTTCATCAAAGATTTTGCAAAAATAGCCAAGCCCCTCACCTCACTTCTTGCCAAGGACACTCCCTTTGTATTTAATGATGTTTGTCTTGAAAGTTTAATAGGTTGAAGCAAGCCCTTTCATCGGCTCCTATTGTACAACCTCCAAATTGGGACATCTCCTTTGAATTGATGTGTGATGCAAGCGACTTTGCAATAGGGGCGGTATTGGGTCAAAGAGTTGATAAAAAGGTGCATGTTATATCCTACTTGAACAAGACCTTGGACAACACCTAACATCCAATGCCATTATACCACTACCAAGAAGGAAATGCTAGCGGTGGTTTATGCTTTTGAGAAGTTTAGACCTTACCTCCTTTGCTCTAAGGTAATTGTCTTTACGGATCACACCGCATTGAAGCATTTGATGGTGAAAAAGGAAGACAAGCCGAGATTGATTCGTTGGGTGTTGTTACTTCAAGAGTTTGATATGGTGATGAAAGACAAGTTGGGTGCCGAGAATGTGGTGGCGGACCATTTGTCTAGGTTGAAACAAGAAGCAAGAGGTGATGAAGATGATGGAGTACCTATCAATGAATGGTTACCCGATGAGCTCCTTATGGAAATCACCAACTCATTTCCATGGTATTCAGACATTGCTAATTATTTGAGTAGTGAGTTTATCCCGGAGGAATTTGACCATCAAGAAAGAAGGAAACTCAAATATGATGCCAAGAGGTATATGTGGGAAGATCCATACCTATCTAGAAGATGCAATGATGGTATTTTCCGAAGATGTGTGACTCATGAAGAAGGCAAGGCAATCCTTCAAGCTTGCCATTCAACAACATATGGTGGTCATTTATCCACTTCAAGGACTCAAGCTAGTGTTCTACATTGTGGATTTTATTGGCCTTCTCTTTTCAAGGATGCCTATGCCTTTGTTCATTGTTGTAACTCGTGCCAAAGAAGAGGCAATATTGGTAAAAGAGACGAGATGCCGTGGAATAACATCTTGGAGATTGAATTATTTGATGTTTGGGGCGTTGACTTTATGGGACCATTTCCCACCTCCTATGGCAACCAATACATATTGGTGGCGGTGGATTATGTGTCCAAGTGGATAGAAGCTATTGTCGCTCCTACAAATGATTCAAAAGTCGTTTCAAAGCTTTTCAAAGAGTTCATATTCCCGAGGTTCTGTGTTCCAAGGGCCGTTATTAGTGATGGGGTTCCCACTTTGTCAACCGCACAATTTATGCCTTGCTCAAAAAGTATGGTGTTAGACACAAGGTGTCACTTTCTTATCACCCCCAAACTAACGGGCAAGTTGAAGTATTGAATCATCAAATTAAGGCGATTCTTGAAAGGGTAGTGAACAAGTCCCGCAAAGATTGGACCGCTTACAAGACACCTCTAGGCACTACACCCTACCGGTTGGTCTTTGGCAAATTATGTCACTTACCTCTAGAGTTGGAGCACAAAGCAAGGTGGGCTCTCAAAGAGCTCAATTATGACGTTGACATCGTAGGAAATAAGAGATTTCTTCAACTCAATGAGCTTGATGAGCTCCGGATGGATGCATATGAAAATGCAACGCTTTATAAGGAAAGGACCAAACAATGGCATGACTCGAAAATTGTGAGGAAAGACATAAGCGTTGGTGACAAAGTACTCTTATTCAACTCTAGATTTCAGCTCTTTCCAGGGAAATTGAGATCAAAGTGGTCGGGGCCTTTTGAGGTGGTTACCGTCCACCCACATGGCTACTTCGAGTTGAAAAATGCAAGAGGAGAGCACTTCAAAGCCAATGGCCAACGTGTCAAGTACTTCTATGAAGGCCAAACGATTGATTCTATGGTGAAGTTGAGCTAGAGGATCTGCTGTCCTTGGGGGATGAGTAATTTCAATCTTTAACAATTTTTGGTTTGGTGGAGTCCCTTTATAACCACCAATTGTAAATAGCATACATTTAGAGTAGAGCATAATGGAGTTTGGATAACTCATACTTGAGTGGTGGATAGTTAAGGGAAGATTGATTTGAGACACTTTGTTTGAGAACTTTGTGTTGAACGCTTGTCACGTTCTTGACCCGAATCCCGAGGAAAAATTATAGGACTAGGAGAGCGGAAAACATGAAAAATTAGGCCAAGTATGGAGTTTGTATTGGGTGAGAAGGAGGGTGAAGAAAAAAAAAAGAAAGAAGTGAAAAACAAGCATCAGTGTGCCTCAGCCGGCCGGCAGGCAGCCGGTCCACAGACCGGCTGAGAGCACATCAGAATTAAAGAATTGAAAATGGTGAAAACATGCATCAGGTGTTGGCAGCCGGTAGGCAGGCAGCCGATGCCCCCAACCGGCTACCAACACATCAGAATCAAAATTTTTGATAAGTTAAAAAAAGGGAGAAGAGTGAGAGTCGATAGGCCGGCAGCCGGCTGAGAACACCTTCAGGCCACGGATCTGAGTAAATTTGAAGTAACAGGTATGAGGAGCCGGAAGGTCGGCAGCCGGCCCACCGGATTTGAAGACACGGCTGTGTTCCCAGCCGGTCACCCGGCTGCCGGTCACCCGGCTGCCGGTTCATGGACCGACTATGAACACTCCAGAACCCAAAATTTTTCAACAAAAAGAAGAAGCCGCAGCCGGTCCCCAGACTGGCGGACCGGCTGTGACCCGTTGTACGTATAAATTAGGTCGAAAATCCCCAAATCAATTCATTTTTCTCTTATTTCTTTCTCTCTCAAAACACAAACTCCCTCAAACCTTCATCAATCCCTCCATAATCCTTCATCCCCATCATCAACAATCATCCCCAAGCCCCCATTACTCATCCTAAACCAACCTAAATTCAAAAATTGCCTCCAAAATGAACTAGGAAAGCTTTGGAAGCGGAACTAGCGGAGAGGCTAGAGGAGGTGAGCTCCGTGGTTGGCCCAGATGATGACTTTCCCGAAATAGTGTGGGTTGACAAAATCCACCGAGATAAGTTTTAATTCTTCAAATGCCCTCTCCCACATTCCCGTTTCATATGTCGACATTCAATGAGGAACTTGGTTTAGATAAGGTGACCCATAAGTTATTTAAGGGCTTAGGGATGGGGGTTATGTATGACCTCTACCGAAAAACTTACCCAGACTAACTTTGGAATTTTTGAGCACCCTCCAAGTGGAGAAAAATAGGAGCACCGGTATGGTGAAAGACATCACTTTTCGCCTCCTTAATACTACCAACAACCTCCCTTTGGAGAGGTTTTGCCGAATTTTTTGTTTGAAGAACCATAGGACATACAAGCCCCTGGAGGAATTTGATCATGGGAGGGTTTTGTAACAGCCCGGATAAGTAGACAGACAACTCAAAACAACTGTTTTTATTAATGATAATAGTAGCGGAATTACAAGGCGTCACTGCCGTATTTCCCTTTCGGAAAATATAAGGCTTTTACAAGAATAATGATAAATACACTATTTAAGCTAAAACTAGTAACTCAATATAATTAAATTATAGATCATACTAAGTAATTTATCCTATTTCAAATTTCTCACACTTGACCTTCCCCAATAATTGTACCTGAAAAAGAATGAAAGTAACGGAATCAGCCAACCATAGGCTGAGTATGACTCCGGTCACCTCCACCGGCCCTAGGTCCTCCATTTTATTACTTTTATCATTTGTATGCCATATATAGTACGTCACATGAATACAGTCTAATAATTATTTAATAGACATGCACAACCTGTCATTTTAATATACAACATCTCATTCTACTCATATACTGGCCTACTATTATTGAAAGGAGAGACATTACGGAGCCAAGACTCCTCCGAGCTATGCCCACCTACATGTACATAAGATAAGAAATACGGGTCTCAGACCCATCTCGGCCATTTGTCGGATAACATAATTATCATTCATATGAGGTCATACTTCCCCCACTCCTCCTTCTTCCATGTACACATGACAGAATAACGTCGTCTCTATCCAATAATCGTATCCCGGGTGCTACAATTGGCCAATAATACATTATAACAGAAGTATTAATATGACAGTCATATGTTCATACAAAGACAGTTAATATAACATGTGAGTAACATAATGATAATATAACATAAAACGATCGATAATACTATACAATAATCACTACATTATTACTTATTTCTACGATGAAGAATCCAGAAATCATACCTTACTCTTATACACAGAGTAATTTTTATATATACGGAATACTATGAAACATTTCTCACGTTCTCACTTAGTGTTTGTATGAGACTAAGACGAAATCGAAACTTGTTCGCATGTGTCTCTAAGATTCTCAACATACGATGGCTATTTATAGTAATCAAATGCTTTCTCATTAAGGAACACACATATTAGATTTCTTACATGAGTCATTACCTTAACAATTAAGGAATGAATATCAATATGGCACGCAGGGAGAACATGGCATGCAAACAATGCCAACTTTTCAAGTGCCATGCTAGTACGTGGACCTCAAGCCAAATCACGTTTCGGTCACTTATACACACGTCTTTCCGATATTAACTATATTTTCGTGTTAGTGGACAATATATAAAAAAAATGTCATATGGATAATTTAATAAAATAATATATTTTTTTTCGGGATATTACAGGTTTGGACCCTCATTTCGGGATTGGAAGATAGGAAGGGGGTTAAAAGACCGGCTAACATGTGCCACAATGCTCCCATTCGCATTTGGTACCGATTCTTAGGGTGGACCATTTTCGGGAGGGATGAATGTCACAACTTTAGAACCGATGATCTTGAAATTTTGGGCTCGTTTATAATCCTAAAACCCTCCAAATATGACATCATCGGCCACCATCTAACCCTTCACCTCCAAAATCTTTAAAACAACCCATTCAAGAATGTTGGGATTTATGTTGGGGATTTGATAACCCAAATTGCAAAGGAAGTGGTCCGTGACTTCGATGAGTCAAGGTTGAGGTTTGTACCGGGGAAATCTTATTTGACCAAGGATTACCTCGCTAGAAAACTTGATTGGATTAAGAAACGCCCCAAATAAGGGATTAAGTATTGGCAAATCGGAGGGAAATATTCTATCCCTCTTCCAAATGCCGATAGGTTGAGAGTTCTTCCCGATCAAGAGCATTACCTCCTCCCCATTGAGCAAAGCACCGACCAACCCCCACCTTCACCCGTGAGAACCTATGGGAGGGATCACCCGGGCCCAACCCTATCCACCTTACCATTCCAAGAATAACCACCCCCTTTTAGCCATCCACCTTGGTCCCAATAACAACAAGGTGAGGGATCATCGAGTCAACAACCACAATATGCTCCCCTTGATCCCTCTTTGATTAAATTCATGGAAGATATGACCTTGTATTCCCAAGTGGCGGCGAGTGATAGAGAAGTGCTAGAGAGGAAGCTTGATTGCATCTACGTTGATCAAGCCATAGCCCAATACCCGGTCTATGATGACATGTGTAGGCGGGGTTACCGGGAGGCCAATGACCTGCATCCTTCATATTTCCTTTGCCCCGACGGAGGCTACCAGATCAATGATGGGAGGAGAGTATATGGCGACCTCAATTTACAAGATAATTTTTGGAGTAGGTGTCCTCCACAATAGTGTGTTTACATAATAAATCTCATTTAAAGGAATACAATTAAGGATATTTATTTTATGATCCCCTTCAGTTGATTAACGTAAATTGATAACGGTTGGCTGACTAGAGTTTGACGTTATTGTCGTATGACGGCGGTGATCAACTGACCCCTTTCGGTCACANCAACTGACCCCTTTCGGTCACACCTATAGGAACGAACCCCAACGTTAATTAATCTTCTGTATGGGATACAGTCTGATTAGTACCTTGATATATACTGACTAAAAGTTAGTAGAGTGAGTTATTTAGAGAGATTGAGTTTTGAACTCAGGCCGACGGAATTTATTATTTAATTATGCGATATTTGAGACGGGTTTTAGGTATTAATTGTTAATTACTAAATTTAGTACTAACTAACTAATGCGATTAGTGTTAGTACGTATTATGTGTATATGTAGAGTACATGTACGTATAATG
>VHZZ01001371.1:157289-169055 GCA_009801015.1 Silene noctiflora | reverse complement strand
TCATGATATTTAAAATAAAACTCAAAAACTTTAATATAAAACTCAGAAAATAGATATTAAGAGGTATTACCTCAGATGTATAATCCATGAACTGGCAACATATCTTGTGAGTTGTGACTAAATGTAGCAAAGGGGTCACTCAGGTCGGTTTTGGGTCTTGTGGGATTGATACGATCTTTAGGTTCAAGTCAAACTTAGTTCGTGTCCAGTTAGGTAACATTTAGGACACTATCGGTTCATGTTATCAGCATAAATTTGGAATGATTATTTTTTTGTTTAGGCTAACAAAAGGCTCATTTTCTCTGGTTTCGAGTTAAAACTGCTAATATGATGAAGGCCAAAAAGATTTTATTTCGATCATTATTAAGTGAATGTTTTATTATCAATTGGATTGACGATGTTTAGTTCCATTTCAATTCTGATCGAGTCTTATCAATTTGACAACTTGGTTCGTGTCAGGTCAGCTTTTACTAGTTCTAGTTGCGACAACCTTGTTAGTTGTTACTACTATATACCAAGTTTCTAACGTATAGCTAGTTGCAAATAATCTAGTTTTTTCTTGATTGATTCCAAGTGTTGACTTTTGTGTTCAGAATAGGCCGGTGTTCTTCATGGTGGAGCAGTTACTCAAGAATTACAGTTGAACATTCTTGTGAGAATGATCTTATGCCGAAACTTGGTCGCAGATCATCTGATCATGCCTATTCTTGACGAGTTGACGATAAGGTGTGTCAATTAACCAACTATACCATCGACAACTTTACCTCAGTGCCTCATACTCAAATACACAAATCATAAGCTATGAGATGGTAGGCCCTCATTAAGTGAATTAAATTGATTGAAACAAAGGTAAACAAATGATTGAGAGTTGCACATAATAATCAAAATTATGTGTCACATATTGACCTCCGAGAAGGGTCGTTTAGCAAATTTGGACAAACGGGAGTACCACATAATAATCAAAGTTAAATTAATTTCTTGGAATATTCCATAAATTTCCTAATCATATTTAGAATCCAACAAATAAACCTAGAATCAAGTTTAACAACTAATTAAAACAGAAAGAGGCAGTCTTAATTTAATTACTTGGAGTACAATCCTTAGTTAGTTAAGGATTTAAGGTAATATTCCTTTGGAATAATGGCATCTAATTTTAATATTCTGCGTACTTTAAGAGCTAAHCCCTCCATAATACATACCTATAAATACCCTTAAAGCTCAATTCCATCAAAAATATAGTATCAACAACAATAACACAAAAAAAAAGCACACCATATCGTCATAATATCGATAATGGAGGGTATTATTGTGATTTTCGACTTTGATAAGACAATCATTGATGTCGATAGTGATAATTGGGTGGTCGACGAGTTAGGTTTTACAGAGCTCTTTGATAAGCTTCTTCCAACCATGCCATGGAACACGCTTATGGATACAATGATGAAAGAAATTCTTGCACAAGGATGTAGTATTGATCGAGTTTCCGAGGTTTTGACCAGGGTTCCGATTCATCCTCGTGTTGTGGCAGCCATCAAAGCCGCGCATGCTATGGGGTGTGATTTGAGGGTTGTGAGCGATGCGAATACATTCTTCATCGACACAGTATTGAGTCATCTTGGAGTACGGGATTATTTCTCGGAAATTCACACAAATCCGAGTTACGTGGATGAACAAGGGAGATTGAGGATACTTCCGCATCATCAAGATTTCGTTAAGTCTTCTCATGGATGTTGTAATCCATGCCCTCCAAATATGTGCAAGGGCGAAGTGATTAAAAGGATACTACTCGAGGAAGCGAACAAGAAGATTATCTATTTAGGAGACGGATGTGGAGACTACTGTCCGTCTTTAAAATTAAGAGATGCTGATCATGTTATGCCAAGGAAGAACTTCCCGGCTTGGGACTTAATCTTTGGAAACCCAAGTTTGATCAAAGCCAAGACACATGGATGGAGCGACGGAGCTGAGCTTGAGCTAGTTCTACTATCTACAATTCAAGAGATTAACTTGGCTCGATTCCTTAACGTTAATTTAGCGGATCAAACATTGGCAAGAAGCGATGATTTATTGACGAAGCTACCTACTGGAGTAGAATTAGCCTCTCCACTTCTCGTTCGAGGCATGAGCTGATGGTTTAGTAACCATAATTATTCTGGATTATTGAGATTTTAAATTTTTTGTTATAAAAATTATGTTCGCGATTCTTATTTCGTGTTAGACTAGTCATTGTATAATACCGCCTTAGTTTGAATTATGTATTATGTGAATGTTCATAAATAGTTGATACTACTTTCTTATGATAAATATTTTTTTTGGATTCTTACGGAGTACTACGTATTTTACACTCAAGTCGTGAAGTTATTTCGAGTAAATCACCTATTGGTAAGTATTTTCATTCATAGCTAACGTCTTCATCTCACCGCGAAATATAGTGATCGAGAACTTATTTCTTACAATGATGATTCATCTGGACTACATTTGAGTTTTGAATAACTTACTGTGAGTATTGTTTAGTGTGAGTTTGAATGGTTTAGTGAAGTTTGAGGGTCGAGAGGGTGATTTCGTAATTTGATAGTATAGGTGATATGCTCGAAGTAAAGCGGGTTTAGCAAGGTAGAAGTCGAGTAGACTAATGATGCTGATTGCTTAATGTGAAGTTTGAAGCATCCAATACTAACACCGACTTTAAACGATGATATATAACTAGAGTTTAGAATTCGATTATGGTGACTCGAGCTGGAGAAGAAAGCTTGTCTTCTTAACTTTTCAGCGCCACCAAACACGCGTAAGAAAACCATACAACTATTCATCTAGATTGAATGAACCGACATGTTTATAAGATTAACTCAGGCACAGAACAAAGGCTTGAACATTTCTCCTTTAAACGCGGTTCACACGTCGATACTCATTCATGTCGAAAACTAACATGAATCTTTTTTCAAAAATATTCCCAGTCGCACACGAATTTTCATTTACAGTCGAACCAGTTGAGTAATGAGTGATGACAGTTTTTTGTGCTGATTCAGGCACGGAGACTTGAAAGCACAGGTGATAACGTAATGGAGCTAGTGGATCAATCAATAAACACGAATCTTTCGAGATATGGATCGAAGTGCACAAATGTGTGCGAGTAGCAATGCATTGTGTACAAGATGATGCTGCTGACAGACCTAACATGGCATCTGTTCTTGTCATGCTTCGTATCCACTTCTCCGACGTTCCACCTCTACCAGGGCCTTCACCACCACCATCGTCAAATTCTGTTACGCAGGACAGTGATAGACCAGAGCCAAGTGAATTCGATCGACCAAACGAGCCTTATTCTACTGACAACTTTACCAACACCAATCAAACATGACGACAACAATGTTGATACTGTCACCATACGTATATATCGTCTCTTGTAAAGTACTCCGTATTTGCTAAATATTACCCAGTACAAATTTCGAAGGTACTAATTTCAAACACACAATGACACAAGCGCAAAGGTAGTTAATAAAAAAGTTGTATACTCCCCCTCCGTCCCAATCAGTTGTAAGAAAATGAGTGAGATGAAGGGAGCAATACGCATTATGGCCGTGGCAACCAACAAGTTGCTTGAAGGTTTTTTTGGTTGCGAAATGAGGCACAAGAGCAATACAGTTATAAAACCGGAATTCAAACTTACTACTTACCATTAAAGATGGATGTTATGAATTCAGAAAGTTAGAATGCGAGCTCCTGTCAATGTTCGAAAACAATGCAGCTGCATATGAAGATGGATGTTATGAATTTAATAAGATAAATCAAGCTAAATAATGAATCTAGTATAGATAGCTAGAGAAACTTTATACAATATCTCTACCCCTAGGGCCGCAACACTCGGACAACATTACTGTTGAGATCTTAGCCTATTAGTTAAGACGAAGGACTTCTAGTACGGAGTAATAGGTTGAAGGTTTGTATATTCATCCCCTTTATAATGTACTAGCCTTGTGTTTTCTATCACAGCAATTGAATAAACATTCTCGGCGACACTAACATCACCGGAATATCTTACAAGAAACTCTAGTCAAGACAAGGTAATAGGAGCATTATTACCAAATTTACGGAACTATAGATACGGAGTATAATTTAAGACCTGATGATAGTCCTAAATGTATTAACCATTCTTGCAGTTAGAGATTATTAACTATCATTTCGGATTACTTTGATCTTGTCTAGTGCCCATCATCGTCAACTCGTCAAGAATTGACATGATCAGATGATCTGCAAACAATTTTCGGCGGAAGAGCATTCTTAAAATAGTGTTCAACTGTAATTCTTGAGTAACTGCTCCACCATGAAGAACACCGGCCTATTCTGAAGACATTTTCTTTAATGGGAAGAAATTTTCTTGCAGAAAGTTTCCAACCAAATAGTAACATACAGCTCAACACAAAAGTCAACTGTTGGAATCAATCAAGAAAAACTTCTGTTGGAACTCGAACTAGTAAAAGCTGACCTGATACGAGAAACACGTCCACCATCAGAAGTACCGGAAATTTGGTGAACCAGGACTGACCCGACCCCCTGATACGAGAAACACGTCCACCACCAGAAGTACAGAAATTTGATGAACCAGAACTATTATCTTTATATTCTATCAGGTATCAACCCGACAAGACCCAAAACCGACCTGAGTGACCCCATTGCTACCTTTAATCACAACTCACAATATATGCTGCCATGTCTTATGTTTATTACTTAAAATTATGTGTTGAATAAGTTCGTACTCCGAAATTTAAAGTCAAACAGAACTACACATTTAAGAAAAACTTGCTTAGCATTATGCAGGACAAGATATGGCACAATCACTTTATCCTCACATTACAAAACTATCTTTTCTGATTCTTGTTCAACTTCTACTATTAATCGACAATCTCGTTCCTGTCGAATCACAATCGCATCCTCTACTTGTTAACTACGTGTGTGTCGATGAAAATGGCAATTTCACAGAAAACAGCCTATATCCAGACAACCTAAATACACTTCTAACTGATTTGGCAACCCAATCAGTTAATTATTCTTTCAGCAGCTCCAGCCGTGGCCAAGGCTCTAACAAAGTCTATGGTCTGTTCAATTGTAGAGGCGACATCACCCCTCGTCTCTGTTACGAATGTGTGAAGGCAGCAGCAGGGTATGTTCTATCTGCATGTCCTGAGCAGAAAGAGGCCAATATTTGGTATGAGCAATGCACACTGCGATATGCCAATCGGACTATCTTTGCCACACCTGAGATCGTACCTTGGGTCGTTGACAACTACCGGGTTGCGAATGCAACCAACCCTGATAAGTTTGAACAAGTATTGTCAAATACCATGGACACCTTGATTAACAAGGCAACAGTTGATAATACTTCAAATCATTTCGCAACAGGAGAGGCGCCTCTTTCATCATCTCAGACTTTATACTGTCTAGTGCAGTGCACTCCTGATCTTACTGGCCCCGACTGCTACTCATGTCTGCGTGCTGCGTTTGATCAAAGTCGTCTGTATGATTGTTGTGGGGGACCAAGACTTAAGCTGTACGTTTTTCGGCCTAGTTGCCAGGTGATGTGGGACACCGCGCTTTTTTACACTGTCAGGCCTTCACCTCCCCCTCCACCTCCTCCTCGAACATTACCTTTACCTTCAGGTAAATCCTAATATACATTGATTCTTCAAATCATTTATAGGAATTAATTGTTGGTAGCCCACGTAAGACTGTCTCGTATAACGCTTTTCTGTATAAGTTTTTTCTGTGTTTATCCCAAGTTACCGAGACTCAACTCCAGTTTCAGAGCAAGCGTGTAATGCGGCTCTTTTTAAAGAAAAAAAAAATCATGTATTTCCCCTATAATGAAATGTCAAAAAGATGTGTTGCATCGTGGTAACTTAGCTTTAACATATCCTTTGTCGCGAAGCAGGTAAGGGAGTAGGGTATTACCTGATTAGAGTCGGAATTCCTGTTGCTGGCACATTAGCATTGCTTCTCTGCGCAATTGCTATCTTCGCTTTGATGAGGAAAAGAAATCAGCAAAGGCCGCCGGGTAAGTAAAACTAAAATGTGAGGAGCTAATACTTAACCATTGCAGGTACTGTCTTTCTTCTAATACGAATTCACCTTATTATCATTTAGATATCGCTTCGGTTAGACCTGCCGATAGAAACACAGACGATGCTTTGCAGTTCGACTTGGAGACTATAAGAAGGGCAACGAACAACTTCTCCGAAGCAAAAAGACTCGGTCAAGGTGGATTCGGACCAGTTTACAGGGTAATACTAAAGCAAAGCTTTACCTCTACTCATTTTTATTTAAGTGTTTTTCATTCGCTTCATAAATTTTATTTCTATGTAGGGAACGCTTCCAAATGGACAGGAGGTGGCCGTAAAAAGGCTATCGGAAGAATCTTCACAAGGTGACCGAGAATTTGCAAATGAAGTCAATTTACTTGCGAAACTGCAGCACAGAAACCTGGTCAGATTATTGGGATTTTGTTTGGAAGGCGAAGAAAAATTGCTTGTTTACGAGTTCTTGCCCAACTTGAGTCTTGACAAATTCTTATTTGGTATACTACTTCTCTAAACACAATTTTATTTTTTTGGTTCTCAAAAAATGTTAAACACAAGGAAGACTAAATCTCGTTTATTTGCGCTGGTTTTACAGATCCAAACAACCGCAAGTATTTGGATTGGCAAACACGGTTCAGGATCATTATGGGAATTGCACGCGGACTATTGTACCTTCACGAAGACTCTCGTCTCACAATTATACACCGGGACCTTAAGACAGGCAATGTCTTGCTCGATCAGGAGATGAACCCAAAAATAGCAGACTTCGGCCTTGCTAGATTGGTTAAGTTAGACCAAACTCAAGCCAATACCACTACTAAAATAATTGGAACACAGTAAGTCTTAATCTTTTATGCTTCGGACAAACCACAACAGTTTCCGAAAAGTCTTGATAAATGTTCGTGATGCAGTGGATACATGGCACCAGAATACGTAATGGCGGGTGTGATCTCTGTTAAGACAGATGTATACAGTTTTGGCGTCCTACTTTTGGAGATTATCAGCGGGCGAAGCAATAACTTGTTCAATCCCTCCCTTGGAAGGGACAGTCTTCTTAGCCGCGTAAGAAAAAACAAACCATCCATTTATCTCTATTGAACTCATCAACAATGTCTTTTTTCCATAAAATGGCCGAGTCAAACACGCACCTGCTCTTATAAGCTCCCAATATGTCAATCGACTAATGACTCTTTTTCTCGTTGCCACAGGCTTGGAGACTTTGGAATTCAGGCAATGTCATGGAGCTAGTAGATCCAGCATTAAGCACTGATGTCTCGAGAGTTGAAGTCCTGCGATGTATCCAAGTAGCATTATTTTGTGTACAAGAGGATGCAGCTAGCAGACCAACCATGGCATCGGCGGTCCTCATGCTAAGTAGCAACTCTTCCGATTTCCAATCACTTCCAGGGCCTTCACCATCATCATCAGCATATTCTGTAACCATGGACAATAATAGACAAGGGCCACCTGAATTCGATGGACAAAACGAGTTTCATTATACCAACAACTCTGTCGGAAACTACCAGTCTGACTTGTATCCACGGTGATACTACTGTCGGACAAACTCTACCATACAAATACATGTCATATGCCTAGTGTTAAAGAAAAACTAATACGGAAACTCCGTATGTTGTTCTAATTTGTATTTGTAAGTTTTTTGAAGGATTTTCTCCCAAGTTATGTTGAAAATAGTTTTCAGCATTGTATTGATCGATACGATTGAATATCGCGTGGTTTAAACTTTAAACGAATTTCTTAGACCTTCCGAAGCTCCCTACAAGATTTCCTGTCGTCCCCAGATAAGCAGAACTATAATATAATGTTGTGTGTCGCAGCCAAGTGATCGACCACTGTAGATAAACAATGCAGTGCAGATTCAAATCCAAAACATCATCGATTTCAGTACTCATGTAATTTTCACAAATTAATAACACTACAATCCAACAAATAATACTAGTAACAAACAAAGACAACAATTGAAGCAATCATATTCTCAATATATAGAATTTGGGTTTCGCGAAAATGATGTCGAAGTCATGGAAATGGAAATCTTTACAAAAACATGAATCAAACATATCATAATGCATAACTGGAACATTTAAAAGAAGGGGGTTAGAGCATTTAGCATATTTAAGTACGGAGTGATATTTGAGAAACGTCCTATCATATTTGATAACCCAATCAGCAACGTTATCCTTCGACAACTCGACTAGTGGCCTAGGCTCTGACAAAGTCTACGGCCTATTCAATTGTCGAGGTGATGTCAACAGTAGTTTCTGCCACCGATGTGTACAAGATGCAATTCAGTATATTTTACAAGTATGCCCTGAACAGAAAGAAGTCAATGTCTGGTACGAGGCATGCATGTTGCGATATGCCAATCGTGATATCTTTGCCAGAGGTGAAATAAAACCATGGGTTATGGACAACCAGACCTCTGTATATGCACCTGACTCTGATCAGTTTGAACAAGTTCTGTCAGGTACCATGGAAAGCCTGATTAATAAGGCAGCTGATGATACTACGTCACATCGTTTTGCAGTAGGAGAGGGTCTTCTTTCGTCAACTTTGACATTGTATTGTTTAGTACAATGCACTCCTAACCTTAATACCCTGGATTGCAATACATGTTTGCGTGAGACGTTTGATAAAAGACGTGTATATGATTGCTGCAGTGGTCCAAGATTAAAGCTGTTCATTTTTCGGCCTAGTTGCCAGTTTATGTGGGACACAACCCGCTTTTACTCTGTATCTTCACCTCCACCTGAAGGTAATGCTCTTCTCTTGCTGATTAAAAACTATGTCCCTGCAATATTTTATTACTGGTCTTCATGTTATCAATGTTGACGTGCTAAGATTTTAACTTGCTGTGAAGCAGACAAAAAGGGCATACGATACTACTTGATCAGAGCTGGAATTCCCGTTGCAGGTGCATTAGCATTGCTTCTCTGCGTGATTGCAGTCTATGTGTTGCGAAGGAGAAGAAATCAGCAAACACCAGGTAAATATGATATGGAGACTACGTCTTCTACTACTAATTCTCATCATCGTTCAGAAACTCCGCCTTCAGATATACAGACGAACAGAAACACAGAAGGTGCTGTGCAATATGATATGGAGACAATAAGAATTGCAACTAATAACTTTTCCGAGGACAATAAGCTAGGTCGGGGTGGCTTTGGACCAGTTTACAAGGTACTAACAACTAATCAAGCAAAAACCAAATTTAGATCGAATTTTCTTTCGACTTAAATTTCTTCGATTAAAAATCTCTAGGGAACGCTTCCAAATGGACAAGAGGTGGCTGTAAAACGGCTATCTGAAGACTCGAGACAGGGTATCCGGGAATTTCTCAATGAAGTCAACTTGTTAGCCCGGCTCCAACATGAAAACCTGGTCAGATTGCTGGGATTTTGCACGGAAGGAGAAGAAAAGTTGATTGTTTACGAGTTCATGCCCAACTTGAGTCTTGACAAATTCCTATTTGGTAGACCAAATCTTTAAACAAATTTACGTCTTCTTTTCTTGTTTGAAAATTTTAAATGCAGATGAATTGTCCTTTTACTCAGTCATGTAAGATGCTTTTACAGATCGAAACAGTGAGAGTTTGAATTGGGAAACACGATTCAAGATCATTATGGGAATTGCTCGCGGACTGTTGTACCTTCATGAAGACTCCCGTTTGATTATACATCGAGACCTTAAGCTGAACAATATCTTGCTAGATCACGAGAGGAACCCGAAAATAGCGGACTTTGGACTAGCTAGATTGCTGAATCTAGACCAAACTCAAGCAAGAACCACAAATGTATTTGGAACACGGTACGTAAGTCGTCATACAAGTCAAAATTAACAACTTCACACTTACAGACTGAATCCCTATCTGAGATGTTTAAGCTCTTCAAATCCTCAATAGATTCTGAAATATTCCATAGAAGACATAGACAGGACTTTAAACGATAAATTTCCCGTGATGCAGTGGCTATATGGCACCAGAATACGAATCTAGTGGTGTGTTTTCAGTTAAGTCAGATGTATACAGTCTCGGAATATTACTTTTGGAGATTATAAGCGGGCAAATCAATGGTTCATCCAATCAATCCCAAGGCACGGACAACCTTCTTAGTCGAGTAAGAAAACCGAAACATCTATTCTTTGTCCAGCAAGGCAATACTTGTTTTTTTGTCAATCCCCGGCATTCCTAGTCGCGCACAGATCTAACACAAACAATCGATTCAAAGTAACATAACATCCATTTATCTTCAACGAAGCCCCTCAAGTCAGTTGAGTTATGACAGTTTCTTGTTGATTCAGGCACGGAGACTTTGGAGCACTGGCGATGTAATGGAGCTAGTGGATGAGCCATTACGCACGGATGTTCCTAGAGCTGAAGTTCTCAGATGTGTGCTAGTAGCATTGAACTGTGCACAGCAGAATGCTGCTGACAGGCCTGATATGACCTCTGTCGTCGACATGCTGAATAATAACTCCACAGACGTCCGATCTCCACGTAGGCCTTCACTATCACCGGCAACATCATCATCCTATACTATTACGCAGAACAGTAATAGATCAGGGCCACATGGACTCAATCGACCAAATGAGCCCTATTCTGCCAACACCTATTAAGCATGAAGAAAACTAAGTTGGTACTATCACCATAAGTATATACTCCCTCGGTTCCCAAATCCCACATGCATTTCATCTCAGCCACACATTTACCCCCTCACTTACATCATTATATGTGGTCCTTATTGCTTGTATGTATAATTGTATACTCCTTAAATTGTACAATTTACGTATTTTGAAAGGTATTTGTGAACCAAGGGAGTATGATATATCGTCTACTGTTAAAGTATACGGTGCGCTACTTCGCATTTGTATTATATTCTTTATATTATATTCGACTTTTATAGATTTGTATACGGTCAAATTTGACATATTCTGTAAATGTATATGACGTTTTTCTTAATGAAATGATCTATTCGCTAACAATTTGAGATAGCCGGCAGAGGAATTCACTTGCCGCCAGAAAACGCCGTCGACGGCGACGGAGGATAGAGAAACAGGAGTATGTAGTAGTGGTAGTTCTCGACATTGTTGAAGTAAAGTTAACCCTAGGAAAAAGAGAATTAATTTGGGGGAAAATTACTGAATTAATTAATGGTGTTAATTTGAGGGGAAATTAGTTAAGATGTTTGGTGGACACGTGTGTGAGGTGGTAGTTGTACACTTGTACTTGGGTCTTGTGTGGTGTTTGTGTTACTTCCATAGACTTGGTAAACAGATCAATCGAGTCATGCTAGGTCCGATTAGTTTGAATCGGGTTAATTTTTGGTTAAATCGGATATGATCAACTATTATTAAGTTATTTATAGATAATATTCAGTATGTAATAATAACATTCGACTCGAATTATATGGAGTCGGAACAATTCAGGTGCGGGTCATATTCGGGACTTGATTTCAAATGTTAGAGCATACACATTGAAGAGAACTAACAAGATGAGAGAAATATAAGAGATGTATTTATATATTGAATGAATGATTTACACTACTATTGACTATGGCTTTATATAGGGTGAATGCTAAACTAATTAGGGATAGAAAAGGGAGCCTATACAATTATATTTGCTATAATTACAATATTTGAAAGAATCATAGATTGATTGATATTGCTTGATTTGAGGATTAGG
>VHZZ01001371.1:140077-156114 GCA_009801015.1 Silene noctiflora | reverse complement strand
TGATATTGCTTGATTTGAGGATTAGGATGATTGTCTTGCTAATATTTGTTGATTGCATAATCTTGCTTTATTTGATTGATATTGTAGGAATATTGTTGATACTCCAACTTGACGACACCATTGACAACACCCTTTGAAGGGACGTGGTGTTGCACTGGTTGACGCGGAAGCAGGGGTGGCAGCAGGTGTGTATTGTGGTGAATTGGTGTTGGGACGGTTGTTGCCACGATAATTATTGTTGTGGCGATACGATAAATTGGCAGTGGGTTGAAAAATATCTGATGATGGTTGTTGTTTGAGCAGTAGCTCTTGATGCAGCAGCTTTTCGTGAAGCAATTCGAAGGAAATCGGGTTGTCACGAGCTCTTACGGTGTCAATGACAGGTTTGTATAAATTGTAGTCAAGTCCACGAAGGATTTTYGAGACTACATCATCAGGGTCGACGGTTTTACCCAATAAAGCTAATTGATCAATGCAGGTTTTGAACAAATTCATATAGTCACTGATCGATTGATCAGCGGTTTTGACTATTGARTTYAAGCGGWCTTTYAGTTGCAAAACATGGGCTCGAGARGGGTTGTTGTAGGTGCTCGATAGAATRTCCCATGCCTCTTTAGATGAGGTARCACGCACAATGAGTGCCTGGACAGTGGCGCTCAAGGTGCCCATGAGAGCACCGAGGAGCAAGCCATCTTGCTTGAGCCATGAGAGGTAGGCTGGGTTTGGTTTGTCTTGTTTGTCGTCACCTGGGACGGTTGGTGATGGTGGTGTGGTYGACCCATCTAGGAAGCCAAAGAGGCTATACCCAAATAGGATATTCATTAGTTGAAACCGCCAAGAGACATAGTTTAGCGGCGTAAGTTTGACACAGTGATTAAGGTTGACDGAGATCAGTGGTTTTGTGGTGTCGTGGGGGTTTGGGATCAGGCTATCTGGGTTAGTCATGGCAATAGGGTCGCTGGAAACAGAGGTGCTGCGTTTGAAGATGGTGGTTGCTCGGGGTGAGAGAGGGTTGTGATAGGATCGCTTATGACTACGTGATACCATATAAGAGATGTATTTATATATTGAATGAATGATTTACACTACTATTGACTATGGCTTTATATAGGGTGAATGCTAAACTAATTAAGGATAGAAAAGGGAGCCTATACAATTATATTTGCTATAATTACAATATTTGAAAGAATCATAGATTGATTGATATTGCTTGATTTGAGGATTAGGATGATTGTCTTGCTAATATTTGTTGATTGCATAATCTTGCTTTATTTGATTAATATTGTAGGAATATTACTGATAAGAAAAACATGTCAAAATAGCTTCTTACTTGTTAGCTGTGAGTGGTGATTGTCGACCACACCCGATTAAAATTTAAGTTATGTTAAAAAGAAAAAGAGGTACATAAGACTTCATAGATTTGTAACACTCACAAGTCCTAACTCGTAAGTCGCCAGTCACAAGCAAGACTTGGAGGGAGAACAGTATGATAATGGTTTTTTTTTTTTGTCCATCCGTGGCCGTCGCAAAACATTACTCACAGTTTCACACATACAGTATAGGAACGATTTTTAGTCATTTTCCAGACTCACTGTCAATGGTTAAACATCTAGGGATAAACTGAGGCACAGAGCATCAGAAATCAAGTGTAAGATAACATCAAAACATGCATTTAAAAAACTTTGATGAGCAAATACAAGCACTCCACAGACTCCACACCAAATTCTTTAAACCATATACACAATAAACTTAGACAAGCAAATACAAGCAGTACACATAGTTACAGATAACAGCCGTGAATTGCAGTCTTGCAGAACAAACGCTGTCATGGCCTTCACCTTGATCCATCTGCGAAGCTACTTCCTAAATAAAAGCCAACCCTTAGTACTCATGTAAACGTTGTAATATTGCGACATAAAAGCTTTGAGCCTAGTGGATACAACAATGTTGAACGTTAAAGAGGCCCAAATGAAACGGACACCAGAAGGTTTTCTTTAAATCTTCTTACCAAAATCCTCGAGATCTTAGGAGTCACGAAACTCATTGATTTTCTGAAGGAAGTGGTTCAGATCGTCAAATAGCAGGATTGAATACTCTTTCTCCTCGTATTTGATTTGAGTACATTTGGGTGCCAATACACGTCTTAGTGAGAATGCGAGGAGATCAGGGCAGGAAGCAATTTCCACAATCTCCAAGGAAGGTAATTGTAGATCGCCAACATGATTTGGATTTCCTGGGAAAAAGAGTTGCATGCTGTTGCAGTGACGTAGGTGCACCTCTCTTAACGCGGGTGCTGTTAGAGACCCGGATGAAATTGACTTGAAAATATGGCAGCTCCGAATGCTCACCTTTTGCAGAGATGGCAACTCAACTGTATCCTCTGGATTACCTACCAAAAATTGTTGCAGTTTAGGACAGTGGTACAGGGACACATCTTGTAATCTGGGAGCTAGAATTGAACCCGCCCAAAAGTGTTCCAACTTATCACAGTAGTCAACCACAAGTGACTCAAGCGATGGAAGCAGTAAGTTGGCTTCCACTTTCGGCGTGGAAGAAATGCCTGTAAGAAACGGCAAATGCAATAAACGTAAATGCTTGAGCCTAGGAAGCTTGATACGCGAACCAACATTGATCACAAGAGCTTCCATGTTGTGACATTTCTCAATTGAAAGGAATTGAAGTTGGTGTAGTGAACTCGTAAGGTCAGCCGAAAGTACATTGTTCCACTTCAGTTCAAACAAAGTGAGGGAAGCAATACTCTTAAAGAGATGCAGAGGTATGTGATTCAGGAATGGCAAAGTATACAACTCTAATGTTTTGACATGCCTACAAAACAACGTCAAGGCATCATTGGTAGCATTGTAGTCTGTTTCGAACAACTCTTTCAATGACCGGCTACCCTCAACTCTTAATTCTTCCAAATTCGGCAACTGTGAATATATTGATACAAACCCATCCTCCACCCTGAAATCTGATGATCGAAATAAAGCATCGTAGTTTTGAAAATGAACAAGTGTGAGGGAAAAAAGATTTTCCAAGACTAAGGATGGAGACTGTCGCAACCCTGCTAAACTGCCTAGCGCTAGTTGTTTTAACATTGGAGCAGGATTTGGCGTGACACTCAGTGATTGCTCATCCCATAGTCCCATAACATCATCATTCACACTTATCACCCGCAACTCTTTCAGACATGAAAAATCGATCTACAGTTGAAACAAATTGTTGGTTAAACAAGATAAATTCAATACCTATTAGAAATTAATTATATGTAAATAATGGTTTTTAGTTATTTCCTAACCTTTTCATGGAACAATACGGCTGAAGAATTTTCTAACTTGGCAAACCTTTTCATTTTCCCAAGCTCCTCCAAGATCAGCTTTTCTAATTTTGGGAACTCAAGTTTGGATCCTCCCTCGTAGAAACTCTCGAGATTGCTCAAGTCCTTTAGCTCCAAGAACTTCAGCTGCGGAAATCTGATGATTTGTTCACCAATTTTTGATGCTTGTATCTTCTCTTCAACAGATACAATATAACGCATCTCTTGACATCGGTTTATACTTAAGGTTTCAAGTTGTACAAGGACAGAAAATACAGACGGTGAGCCGACACTTGACAACTTTCCACATAGAGTAATTTGTATCTCCTTCAAGTTCTGAAATCCAGATGTACAAATTTTCTTGCTCCACAACTTAAGAACATTGCCGCAGCTTATCAATATAAACCGCTCTAAGGATGGTAATAGAATCTGCAACATTTCATACAGACACGTATTATGCTAAACAAATAACGAAATCAGACCAGTTGAAGACTTGAAATCCATAATTAGACTGCTGCATAAGTCTATTTTCAGTTTCAATGTTAACTGTACGATAACATATTCGTATATAAAAGACGATAAACATACCTTTGCATCGAAGAAAAATTCGGGCCCTTGGTCATAGGTAGTAAAAAACCTTTTTGGTCCAACCAAACTTAACAAACAAGGAACATCACTAAGTTTTAAAGTTTTGAGAAAAGGCAGCTTAATAGCAAATACTTTATCCTCAATGAACATGAACTTGAGCATTTTGCAAGAAGTCACGAAGATCTCGTTCACGTTACGTGGGACAAGAGGTAATCCGTATTGTAACTTGTTCAAAGAAAATAGTATAATAGTTTGTAGGTTCAAAAACGTCCATGGTGAAACATCTCCATCAACCACCTTCTCTAAACTCTTCAATCCGGATAGATTTAGTGATTGGAGACATGGAAACGCGGCGTCCAAATTATTCACCTTGCGCCCATCGACAATACATTTAATATCTTTGCACCAGAAAAGGCCTAGAGATCTAAGGCTTTTAAACCCCTCTTGGTCCAATTGTGGGACAAGATCTATAAAATTATAGCTGGATGTTATCTTTAAGAAATCAGCCTTCTTTAGCAATACCTTGAGACAACTTCTTCTTGCGACAGCGCTCAAATCGTCAATGCTCCCGAGATTTAAGATACAGCCATTTTTCTGGAGCGTCTCACCGATTGAGTTGCTAGCAGTCGAGTTGCTATTCTCAACAGAGATTCTAAATTTTTCGAGTTTCTTTATACATTGACCATCAATTGGCAGCTCTTCAACTGTTCTTACTTTGATTTCGAGTATATTCAAGTAAGGCAGCCTATAATTCTCAGTCACATTTGCTACTTCATAATTAGATTGTGTTTCCAACACCCACTGCCTGTTATTATAGAGGTAGAGTCCTCCAACACTAGAAAGTTTACTTAAGACGCTCGTGGGAATTAAAGGTGACATACTAGATGTGCATTCACTCAAATCCAATAACCGAAGTTTGCATAAATTCCCAACTTCAGTAGGTAATTGTTCCACGAATGATTCGCGAAAACTAAGAACAAGAAGATTTACCAGCTCACCAATTAGTTCAATATTTCCCAACTCACAGCTTTCCAAGCATAACGTTCTCAGCTTCTTTAATTTCCGCATTGATTCTGGTAATCTAGGTTGAAAGTTCATGTTTGACAGAGATAAAACCTCTAGATTCACCATTCCATTGAAGAAAAAATCATCAAAGTTTGGTGATAGGTCACCTTTCAGAATCAGAATTTGGAGCTTATAAGCGTCTACTCCACTAAGACGAGAATAATCATTCTTAGACGTCAATGATATAGCAGTGTATTTTCCCAAAGCCTCATCGTCAAACCAACGAGGAAGGGTTTCCACTACGAACCTGTGCTTCTCTTCTACAAGTGAGAAAAAACAACCATCTTAGTTTTCTTCCTTGGGTGTTACATTGTCAACACAAATAACTAGAAATGGTTACGACTAAAAAGTGAAAACAGAGCAATGAGCATACAAACTTAACATAAACTGAAAAACAGCTTCTCCGTATTATCACGAGGAAATAGAAAGCTTGACGTTATTCTACTCCACATACCTTTTGCGGCATATGAAATTGCAAAGGCTCGCACGACATCATGAATCTTGACATCTGCTTTGACATCACCTTCTAGTAACAATGACGATAGTATCAGTTCATTAGCCCATCTATCCGCTTGCTCCATGGCTTCAGGAAGTTTGTTCACATGATGAAACAAGTTTAGCCCTATGCCATATCTCATTAGGCTTTCAACTGATACACTTGAACCAGGAGGAGACAAACAAGCAAGCAAGAAGAATATCCTTTTTTCCTTGGCTTGTATGAATTTGTAACTCGTGTTAAAGATTACGAAGGTATGACGATAATCATCACTAATTTGACTTGAAATACGCTTTTCCGATTCATCTGCAAATTTTTTACCACAAGACAAATTATTGTATCTATATTTATTATGGTATGACGATAATTACGGCCTGTTCAAATGGCTTTCATCGATATCTATATTTATAGCATGGCATTTTAAATTTGATTCACAGAACAAAATTCTAAATTTTATAACGAGATCGCATGCTATGAGAATTATGAGTGAATTTGGGGACAATTGCTCTGTAGAGCACATCCGAAATTGACCAGACACTCGAAATATGATTCAACCTGACTCAACCCGATCCAATTGACTCGACTTGCCAAGTCATGTGGTCAGAAGCACACGTATCAACTATACATTTAAAAATGCGACAACAATTTAAAGCAAAATGGGCTTGAGATGAGGACAAGTTACCTGCTGCATTGTTGGAAGAATTAGCAGGCAAGAGTTTTTCAGAAAACACCTTGTAAAGTTGAACAAAGGAATTGAAAACACCTATTTTAGTTTCCATGCCAAGGACATTAGTCGTAACACCTTCAAAAGTGCAATCGAGTCCCAGTAAGAACCGAATCAACTTAGCATGAGAATCTCTGTCCAAAATACGCTTGAGAAATTGGCAAGAACATTCATTCAGAGCACCACAAGTACATAAGGGAAGAGGATCAATAGAATCGACATTTTCCCAATGTCGCCTGAGTTCGCTGTAATATTTCACTAATGGCATATTATCCTGAGAAATAGCACTAAGATCTTGGCCATTAGTTTGTCCATAACGCTCCAAAATTTCAGTCCATAATTCTTTAGATGAATTGACATATTCTAAAGTATCACGAATATCTTCGTCAATTGTATTAAGCAACCATTTCATCACAAGTAAGTCACATTTAATCCATTGATGATATTTGCCATCAGTTTTGGGAGGAATTTTGCAGGTTCCATCTACAAATCCGTCTTTGTTTTTATCAATTAATGCAAGATATGCATCACGCTTCCACTTTAAGAAATTGCGACCATTAAAGGTGTAGTTAAGCAATTGAAGATTTGGTTGATCAGAAGGACAAAGATACAACGGATCATCATAAACATCAGTTGAACTAGACGCATTTGAAGAAGAATTATTCTCAGACATTATATGATTAGAACTTCGAAATTGCGAACAAACTATCAAGATGAATTAAACAATGCTAAGAGAAATACCGAGAAAAATCAAAAAAGATAATCATGGAAGAATTGAATCAGAAAAGATTAGAAATCCAGATACTAAGCTTGAGCGAATAATACCATGTGAAACTTGTACTTTGATCTTCCATGAATGAAGATTTCAAGCTTTTGTAAGGGAGGATTTCTTGTTATTAAAAAGGGTGTTATATGAATTTTCAGAATTTCAGTAAGCAACGTCATAGAACTCGCTCTTAACGATTCAAAATTCACAGGGTACACGCGTGAACTCGGTTACCCTGCTCAAGAGTATGAGTAATGTAGGCAGCCAGAAATAAGAATTGAAAAACATAAAAGGAAATACGAATTAAAAAAAAAAAAAAAAAAAAAGGAAAAAGACAAATAAGAATCGGAAAAATAAAAAAGCGTGTAAATCGAGAAACAAAAAAGGAAATAAGAATCCCTGCTGATGAAAAGCAAACAACAATATTTATATCTAAAACTTACGTTAAGACAATAATTATTGCGTGAGACGGTTTAATTATATAAAAAGACTACTCATTTATTAACAATAAATGAATCGTATTGCTTACAGAATCGGACCGTCGCAGGTTTAAGGCCGTCCTACTTTATAATTTGTGATATTAAGGAAGGTTGAAGATAAGAAACAAAGATGTGAACAAAAGCAAATGGTTTCTCAGGTTTTTGCTACTGTTTAGCTGTCAAGCTTTACTTATACACCATGTAATTTGAATTTGACAACGTTATTTGTTGATTGGATTGAAATTTTCAACTGCTAATTTCCAGCTTTTACATAATGCAGTCTATATTTGTTGCTAAAGAAATTTTCAGAGAAGAAATTTTCGCAATATGATCTTCCTACTTGACTTTTTACAGTCTCCAAGACGATACTTCAACCACATTTCTAGGCACTTATACATTACTTTTGTCCGTTTAAATTATAATTTTCCGAAAGATTGTCTAGTTACTTGTGTATATACTTGAGTATTATACGATAATTTATAATATTTTGCAATATATTTAAGATCAAAATTTTGAAACTTTGACCATAAAAAATCAAACCGCAATATCATAGTGAAATGGAGGAAGTATCATACTTCCTCCATTCAAAAGAACTTATACGTTAAATCAAAATATAACTCACATATATTAAACAAACGTATGAAATTCATTTGAAAAGAAGCAGTATTAATTAGGTCGTTGTCGTTTCATTATCTGCACACCAGATAAGAGAAGTTGCCGTCTACTTTGGCTAATTCTCATAAGATTATGGGCAGCACATAATTAACAATAAAGACAATTAGACCATGTCATTAACTTGTAGATCACCTCTAGATGGTTTATTTACAACTTTTAAACCCAATAGGTGATAGAGATATTACTATATGATAGAAAATTTCTTAGGTCCTCGGGGAAGACCATTAATATGTCCTCCCTAACCAATAAGAAGCTTTTATGGCTATTTAAAAGCTATAAATATAAAGGTAAAACATAAGGCAAATATAGCCACGAAGGCTTTTTATTAATTAGGACGGACACATTAATGGTATTTTCAATTCGGAGGAAATTTTCATGATATAAAATGGTGGATTTAATAGTTGGCTTTTAGTTTTTGCAATCTTTATCTTTTAAAATTCTGCATTTAAAAAAAAACACAAAGGCTCTGTTTGGCAAGCCATTTCAGGTACCTGATTTGGTCAAAGTAGCTTATTTGACCAAAATTTCAGGTGCCTTATTTTTTTTTAACCGTTTGGCAAGTAGCTTATTTAACCAAATAAGCTACCTGAAATGAAATGCTACCTAGAGTAGCATTTGAGATTTCAGGTACCTGATTTAGTTTGATTTTCCTTTTTTACCCCTTAAATCTATATTAATAAATAATTATCATATCCTTTTACGTAATTTCATCAAAATCAGTTACCTTTTCAGTTAGTTTGCCAAACATTTTTTTATATAATCAGCTACCTTATCAGTTCCTAATTTTCAGCTACCTTATCAGTTAGCTTTTCAGTTTTCAGCTACCTTCTCAGGTTTCAGCTACCTTTTCAGTTAGTTTTGCCAAACAGAGCCAAAAACTTCAGAGAGACGGTCTCGTGGCGAGACCTACTGATGCATTTTCAATACTACTCTCTCCGTCCCTAATTTACACTTGCTTTAATTTTTCCCTCACAAAATAAAGCAAATGTAAATTATCCATTGAGGCAAGGGGAATATCACTCGCTAACAATTTTATGTATGGGCCGGGCAACATAGAATGTTACCATGCTATTCAGACTATGAAAGTTAAAGGGACCACATTTTGAGACAATAATGTGAGAGAGTACTGGCCCAATGCCAAAAGGTCACCGAGTTATCAAGGTTTTGAAAGTTATTGTGTACATTTTGAGGCAGTATCCTCCCGCATTTATAGCAAAATAACAACCAATTCCGAGATCAAGTCTCCAACAGACGTTTATGTACCATGCATTCACCCTAATTGAAAACTTCCACTCAAAAAATTTATATCTTGATGTTCTTTCAAATTAAGCATCAAGTTCGGACAAAGATACTGATAAGAAAACACAAGCTAACCGACAGAATAACAAACTGAACACCCTACATGACTCTTGATGTCGAATGCAGAAGCAAAATGCAAAAATTTAACTCGTAACAATATTACGCACTGAAGTGGTCTTATAATAAATTGTTGTAAGACCATTTTGTACCAATAAATAAATGAACAATTAACAATTAAACTGGAAACAAAATCAACAAAACAACAAATACATTTCAAGCATCCAGCAAGCCTAGATCCCGGCCAATACCATAAATATAAATATTTCTTCTATAAGCGATTTAAAAAAAAAAAGAAAAAAAAAACAATCAACCTTCATTAACATCATCATCTTTCTCAAACCCCTCCTCATCTTTGGAGTTGCTAATAGGATTGATTTCCTTAAGGAAGTGGTTCAGGTCGTTATATGCCAGCATTGAATAATCTTTTTTCTCGTATATGACTTGAGTCAATTTGGGTGTCACCACACATCTGAGTGAGAATGCCTGTAGCTTAGGACACTTTTCGATATCCACAATCTCCAAAGAAGGTAATTGTAGATCGCCATCGTGATTTTGGTTTCCCGGGAAAAAGCATTGCATGTTACGGCAGTAATGTAGCTCCACCTCTCTTAATTTAGGTGTTGTTAGAGACCCGGTTGAAATGGACTTGAAACTATAGCAGGACGAAGTTGACACCTTTCTCAAAGACGGAAACTCGATTGTATCCTCTCGATTACCAACCAAAAAGTGTTGCAGGTTAACACAATCGACTATGGACACATCTTGTAATCTGGGAGCAAAAATTGAGCCTTGCCAAAAGTGTTCCAGCTTGTGACAGGTGTCGATTTCAAGTGATTCAAGTGACGGAAGAAGTAAGGCAGCTTCGTTATTCGGCAAGGAAGAAATGCTTACACAAGAACTCAGACCCCATAAATGTAACTGCTTGAGGCTAGGGACCTTGATTTGCGAATCAACGTTGATCACAAGTGCTTCCATGTTGTAACAATGGTCAATCGATAGAAATTGAAGTTGGTGGAATGAATTAAGGACATCAGCTGAAATTAAATAATTCCACTTCAATTCATACAAAGTGAGGGAAGCAATACTCCGAAAGAGATGCAGAGGTATGACATTCAGTGATGGCAATCTTTTCAACTCTAATGTTTTAACCTGCCTGCAAAAAGACGTCAAAGCATCATTGACAGCATTGCAGTCCTCTTTTTCGAACAACTCTTTCAATGACTCGCTACCCTCAACCTTTAACCCTTCCAAATTTGGCAGCTGTGAATATATCCAAACAAATCCACCCTTCTCCCCCAAATTTGATAATGAAAATACAGCATCACGATCCTGAAACTGAAAATCAGTGAGTGTGAGGGAAGAGAGATTCTCCAGGACTATGCTCGGGATCTGTCGCAACCCTGCTGAGCTGCCTAGCTCTAGTTGTCTTAACATCGGAGCAGGATTTGACGTTGTCGCAAATGATTGCTTATCCCATAGTCCCGTCACTTCATCATTCACACTTTTCACTTTTAGCTCTTCCAGACATGGAAAATCAATCTAGAGTAAGAACAATTCTGTTAGCTAATTAACTACGAAGTAAATGTAAATAATGGTTGACAGATATCTCCTTACCTTTTCATGGAACAAGGCTGAACAATTTTCTAATTTAGCGAACATTTTCATGGTCCAAAGGTTGATCAAAATCAACGTTTTTAATTTTGGGAACTCGAGTTTAGATCGTCCCCCGTAGAAACTCCCAAGATTGTGCAACTTTTCTAGCGCCAAGGACTTCAATTGGGGGAATACGATACTCTGTTCACCAATCTCTGATTCCTCTACCTCTTCATGAGATATGACTTCATGCATCTCCTTACAGTTGAATATACTTAAGTTTTCGAGTTGTACAAGGTTAGAAAATACAGAAGGTAAGCCGACACTTGACAACTTTTCGCAGTTTTGAATTTTTATACTCTTTAAATTCTGAAACCCAGGTGTATGAATTTCCTTGCTCCACAATTTACCAACATTGTCGCAGCATTCCAATTTAAACAACTCCAAGGATGGTAATCCAATCTGCAACATTTCAAAGATACATGTTACACTCTTTGTAATGGTAAAAATCATCCATTCATGCATATGAAATGCTACAGAAACCAAGAGTAACAAAATATGCAAATCATCCCTTATATGATACTCCTTATTTGATAGGGACATTAGTCTTGAAGCGGATGTTTTGTGGATAAAATATGCAAAACAAATAAGTGTGATACAGTATATTTTAGGTGCTGTTTGACCTTACTTGTGTGAAATAGTTTTTACTTTTTAAAAAGGTTTATTCATAAGTTACTTTTTGGAAAAAAATTGATTGTTTGGCCATACTTTTGTAAAAGCGGTTTCTTATAAAATTTATACATTTGGCCTAACTACTATAATTCAGTTTTTTTTGTTTTTTTGGCTCTTTATGTGAAAAGTAGAAGTAGAAGTAGTAAATACCTACTTCTATTTTTGGGGGTGAATAATGAGTTTTTGACTTTTTAAAAGTAGTTTTAAAACTCTATAATCTATAGTGTTTGGCCAAGCTACTACTTTTTCAGTTAGAAAAACACTTAAGCTTGGCCAAACAGCACCTTAATTATAGAATATGAAGGGGCGCACTGAAGAGTAATATTTAATTTGTCACATATCAAATAAGACAATTTAGAAAGGAAACAAATAATTTAAGAAAAAAAATATCTTCCAATCAAAGAAAAAGTAAAAAGATTAAATAAATGGGGCAAAGGGAGTTGAAAAACAGAAAAACATACCTTCCCACCAAAGAAAGATCGAGGCCGTCGCGAAGCTTTATAGCTATTAGAAAACTCTTTTGGTCCAACCAAACATAATAAAGAAGGAAGTTGACCGAGTTCCAGTGTTTTTAGAAAAGGCAGCTCAGTAGCTAGTACTTCTTCATCCTCAATAAATATGAACTCGAGCTTTTGACAACAAAATACCTGTATCTCTTTCACGTTACGTGGGACAAGAGGTAGTCCATACCGTAGCTTATACAAATAAGATAGTTTAAGACTTTGTAGGTTAGAAAATAATCCTGGTGAAGAATCGGCATTGCACACCATCTCTAAACTATTTAACGACTCAAGTGTTAATGATTGGAGACATGGAAAAACTATCATGTTATTCATCGTGCGTCCATCAACAATGCATTTGATACCATAGCAGTCACAAAGGCAAAGAGATCTTAGGCTTCTAAACCCCTCTTGGTCCAACAGTGGGACAACATTTTCCAAATTTCTACATTCCACCATCTTTAAATAATCCGCCTTCTTAAGCAATATCTTGAGAGAACTTATTTTTAAAAATCCACTCGCATCAATGTCCTCAAGATATAAGGAACGGCAAAAGTTCTGTACATCCTTATCAGGAGTTAAGCCGTAACACCCAAGAGAGATTCTGAATTTATCTAAATTTTTGATAGTTTGGCCATCAATTGGCAGTTCTTCGATATCCTCTTCTCTTATCTCGAGTGCATTCAAGTAAGGTAGCCTGATCTTCACAATACCATTTGTTTCTTCATTTCCAGATTCCGTTTCAAGAACTGACTGCCTCTTATTATACATGTAGAGTCCTTCTAATGTAGAGAGTTTATTTAAGACGCTGGTGGGAATTAGTGGCAACTTACTAGATGTGCATCCACCCAAATCTAGTATTCGAAGTTTGCGTAAATTCCCAACTTCATTGGGTATGTTTTCCATAGATGATCCGCTTAAACTAAGAACAAGAAGATTTACGAGCTCACCAACTAGTTCAATATTACCCAACTTACAATTCTCCATGCACAATGTTCTCAGCTTCTTTAATTTCCGCATTGACTCTGGTAAACTATGCAGAAAATTCATCTTTGAAAGAGCTAAAACTTTTAGATTCACCATTCCATTGAAGAAGAAGGCATTAATGTCCGGCGATAGGTCACCTCTCAGTAACAGAATTTGAAGCTTATAAACTTCTACTCCACTAAGGCGAGAATAATCACTCTTAGATGTCAATGACATAGCAGTATATATTTTCAAAGTTTCATCTTCTAGCCAACGAGGAATGCCTTCCACCATGAAGTTGTGCCCGTCCTCTATAGGTGACAGATAAGCAAAGGAAACAATCATCTTAGTTTTCTTTCGTAAGTATTACTCTTTGCAATGGCTTTCAAGCCTTTAAATATTTCAACACAAATATCTGTGAGTGGTTACAACTCTAAAGCCATTAAAGAAGACAAAGAATTCAACGTAAATTTTAGAAAATAAATTTTTCCTTATTTTTGTGAGGAAATAGAAAGTTCGATGTTATTCTGTACAACTTACCTTTTGCGGCATATGATATTGCAAAATTTCGCACAATATCATGAATCTTGACATCCCTTTTACCATCACCTTCTAGTAACATTGACGATAGTATGAGTTCATTAGCCCATTCATCTGCTTTGTCCATGGCTTCAGAAAGATTGTTCACATGCTCGAATAAGTTCAATCCTATACCATATCTCAATAGGCTTTCAATAGATGCACTCGAACCAAGAGGGGATAAAGAAGCAAGTACGAAGAATATCCTTTTTCCATCAGGTTGTATAAACTTGTAACTCGTGTTCAAGATTGAGTAAGTATAACGATAGTCATCACTAATTTGACTTGAAATCGGCTTTTCCAAGTCATCTGCAAATTTTTCCCAACTAGAAAAATCTTTATCCTTTAACGAATTGGCTGTTGCTACAATAGCAAGGGGTAAGCCACCACACTTACTCAACAATCTGTCGACCACAATTTTATATTCTCTAACGTCAACTTGATTTCCAGTTTGACTTTTGAAGAGTTCTCTTGCTTCATTTGTATTCATCATACCCACAGGAATTATGTTAACATCTCGTACACCCATGACTCTGCAAATCTCTTTATCTCTAGTTGTTATCAACAGCTTACAGGTATCTGGAATCCCAATTTCATCTARATTCAACTTTTTCCAAACATTGTCCAAGATGATGAGTGTTTTCTTCTCCTTTTCTGAGATTAGTCTGTTATATAGTTTAGTAGCTCTTAGAGCAACATTGTCGACATCATGCAAAGGCAGATCAATCGAATCAGCAATGGTGGCTTGAATGCGCACAAAGTCTGGGGCATCTGAAACTTCCACCATCACTTTTATTGCAAATGCATCTTTAACTCTCTTCATAACTTCTTTCGCCAATATAGTTTTGCCTGTTCATAATATTTGAAACATATTAATCAAATGAAAATAAGTAACTTCGGTGCAATCAGCCAATCAATCTCCATCTTCGGTGCAAATTAGCTGCCAGTCGACCTTTTTTCAGTTTAGGAGCATTCATGAAAACATCTTTCTTACCACCAGTCCTGATCTTTTAGTAAGGTTTTCTACTCCCTAAACTAGGATCTTTTAAGAAATATGATGACTGAACTAAACTTTACAGAGGAAATTGTGGAAAGATTATGTAATGCATATCCAATACCTATTTCTCCATTGCCATTAATGGCTATAGCTGGTTTTCAACTTCTCATTATAGTAGAAACATAACTAAGCAAGGAGAACCCCGTTCTCATAATCTTTTTAAAGTTGTTCTCAATGTGCCTGAAAAAACGTAATTTTAAAAAAATTGCGAGGCATTGTATCGATAAATTCATGAATTGACGAAGGGCAGAGAGCAAGGGAAAGGCGCACTCCTCTTAGACACGAGGCACACTATATTTTCCAAACAAATTTGTATTTTCAAAATAAAATTTTGTACGACATATCCTTTTGGATTTTAGTTGGAGTGTAAAGAGAGATAACAAATAAAGAATTAAAGCTTAGGATCAAAGGGAAGGGCGTAACAAATTAGATAAAAGAAAATTATATGGAAATTGCATGGTAATGCACTAATGCACCTTATTTATAAGTAGGGATGGCCATCAGCACGGGCTGACCCGATCCAGCCCGGCCCGTCTTGTTTAGCCCCCTAGCAACAGCCTAGCCCAGCCCGACCCCCAGCCCGCCTTTCCCTGGCCTGGCCCGGGTCGCAATACCCAGACCTGGCCCGCCTCTGACCCGCCCAGCCCGGCCTCAGCCCCCCCACAGCCGAACCTTAGCCCGCCCTCCCCTTCTGGCCCGGGCCAGAAACAATCCCAGCCCGGCCAAGCCAACCCTCCCCTGGCCTGGGTCTGACCAGAAGAGCCCAGCCCGATATCATCACTATTTATAAGGCCGCCGACTTTGTGCGCATTCAAGCTACCATTCCTCGTAGTTCTAAGTTAGAGCAAATACCATGAAAACAAATATATAGTTTGGCAATTTATACTTAGGGCGTAAAGAGCCTGATCACAATTCATTGGAGATAAAAAAGATTGTCTCTCATATTGTCTACCCTTTAACTGAAAAAGACATTAAACTTGATTCTGTCTATTATAGAATAAATAAAGCTTTTCATTTATGAACAATAAATTTAGTATAAAACATGTATTAATTTGTTAACTGATATTAGTAGTAATCAAATTAATGTTTTTCTTTCTCTTTTTATTCCCGTGCAATAATTGCACGGGTTGCTTCTAAAAATG
>VHZZ01001371.1:38747-67771 GCA_009801015.1 Silene noctiflora | reverse complement strand
AGTAATCTCTTCCTGCTTATCYTTCCCCTGCAGCACCTTCTTATTGATGTCATCCTTCTTATTACACACATCACTAAGACTTTTACGCAGTGCACCAAGGTTGTCCTCACAACTGCCAATGTAACCCACATACTCTCTTATAGAGTCGAACACAAAAGACTTAACCGGCTCCACCACTTTTAAAATAACTCCGCATTCCCCCGTCATTGTCACCTTTCTTGAAGTACCTCCTGCTAAGAAAACCAACAAAATCAACGAATAAAGTAGAGATATTGAAAGCAGAACAGATGACAATAATAATACCTTTCAATTATAAAATGCATTTACAAAAGAACTTTTAGTAATCACCATAATATTACGTATAGTATGGGTAACTACGTCTTTACCATGTCATGGTGTAAAACGGTTTTATTAATCACAACCATGGTGACCAAACCACACTAAGAAAACATGTTGTCCAGATTCAAATAAATTTCAGAAACATTGTCAATTTCAATAGGCATACAACTTTCATCAATCAATTCAATAGCCACAAAGCCTAGAATTCAACAAACAACTGGTTAGTTAAATTGAAGTAACTGAATAATAATGGAGATAAAAATTTCAAGGAAAAACAAGGAACAGTTGCAGCTGACAACCCTAAACACCATACATGAATATTCATAGATAGATTCTCCGACAATGTTATGGACGGTCTCTTTTTATTCTTCTCCAACCTGTGCTCGCTGCCGACCACTGCCTCATTGACCGACGGTGTCCATGCCACCACTCCGACAAAATTTAGTTGTTTGATCATACTTTTGTAAAAGCGGTTTCTTATAAAATTTATATGTTGGCGTTTTTTTTGTCTCTTTATGTGAAATGTAGAAGTAACAAATACTTACTTCTACTTTGGGGGTGAATAATCAGTTTTTGACTTTTAAAAGTAGTTTTAAAACTCTCTACATAATTTAAAATTGTTTTACAAAAAGTAGAGAGATTTTGTTGCTTTTTTTAAAACTTTATTTATGAAGATAAATTACTTTAAAAGGCGATATTTAATCAGTATACAAATTAACTTTAAATATTTATTTATTTATAATAACAAAATTTGAAATAAAATATAATTGCACGGGTTTAAAACTAGTTTCTTAGTATATAATATTTATATATGTTGTGCAATTGGGCACGGATTCTAATGAGTATTTCATATACACAAAACAAGCTTCAAGCAATCTCAAGCATTCATTGTTCAGTCAAAAAGAAAAAGTTTATCCATTCTTGCCAAATTTCCTATTATTTCAGAGGTATATTTATCCATTCTTCCTACACTCACAAATCACAACAAATATAAATGATGTCATATACTAACCAATCACCAATCGATCAATCTTCCTTAATATCATCATCGTCGTTATCATTATCACCATGTTCAAGATCATACTTCTCCTTTAGGAAGTGATTGAGATCGTCAAATGGCAGCATTGAATACTCATTTCTATCGTAACGAATTTGAGTTAATTTCGGTGCCACTATACGTCCGAGTGAGAATGCGTGGAGATTATGACAATCATCGATTACCGCAATCTCCAGAGAAGGTAATTGTTGATCACCATCATCATTTTGGTTTTTTGGGAAAAAGCACCTCATCTTGGGGCAGGAATGTAGCTTCACCTCAGTTAATTTGGGTGCTGTTAGAGACCCGGTTGAAATGGACTTCAAATTAGAGCATTCCCAAGAGGTCACCTTTTGCAACGATGGCAACTCGATTGTATCGACTAGATTACCTACCAATAAGTGTTGCAGGTTTTTACATCGGATGTCCACGTCTTGTAATCTGGGAGCTGAAATTGAGCCTTGCCAAAAGTGTTCCAAAATGTGACAATACTTGATTACAAGTGATTCAAGTGATGGAAGAAGTAAGGTATCTTCGTTTTTCGACATGGAAGAAATGCCTATAAGAGAATCCAATTGGCATAAATATAACTCCTTGAGGCTAGGGAGGTTGATTTGTGAACCAACGTTGATCACAAGTGTTTCCATGTTGTGACAACCCTCAATTGAAAGAAGTTGAAGTTGGTGTAATGAATTTAAGGCCTCTGCTGAAATTAAATAATTCCACTTCAATCCATACAATCTGAGGGAAGCAATACTCTTAAAGAGATGTAGAGGTATGAGATCGAGTGATGGCAATTGTCTCAATTCCAATGTTCTGAATTGCCCACAAAACGACATCAAAGCATCATCAACGGGATTGTAGTCTTTTTCTTCAAACAACTCTTTTAATGAATCGCTACCCCAAACCTTTAACCCTTCCAATTTTGGCAGTTGTGAATATGTCCATACAAACTCACCCTTCTCCCCTAAATTTGATGTTGAAAATAAAGTATCACCATCCTGCAAATGAAAATCAGGGAGTTCGAGGGAGGCAAGATTCTTCAACACTATGCTTGGGATCTGTAGCAACCCTGCTGAACAGCCTAGCTCCAGTCGCCTTAACATTGGAGCAGGATTTGACTTCGTTGTCAATGATTGCTTATCCCATAGTTCCGTCACTTCATCATTCACACCTTTCACCGTTAGCTCTTCCAAACATGGAAAATCAATCTAAAGTTAAAAACAATTTTGTTAGCTAATTAACTACAAAGTATATATTAATAATGGTTGACAAATATCTGGTTACCTTTTCATGGAACAATGCTGAAGAATTTTCTAACTTGGTAAACATTTTCATGCTCTTAAGGCGATCCAAATTCAACTTTTCTAATTTTGGGAACTCGAGTTTGGATCGTCTCCCGTAGAAACACTCAAGATTGTCCAACCTTTGAAGCACCAAAGACTTCAAATGGGGAAATACAATACTCTGTTCACCAATCTCTGATTCTTCTATTTCTTCATGAGATATGACTTCATGCATCTCATCACATTCACTTATACTTAACTTTTCAAGTTGTACGAGGTTAGAAAATATAGACGGTGAGCCGATACTTGACAACTTTCGACAGTTGTGAATTTTTATATTCCTCAAATTTTGAAATCCAGAGATATGAATTTCCTTGCTCCACAATCTACCAACATTGTTGCATCCTTGCAATTCAAAAAGCTCCAAGGATGGTAATCCAATCTGTATGAAAGATACACGTTACGGTCTTTTTATTGGTAAAGACTTGTCCCTTATAAAATGACCCCGATATTAAACACTTACCCCTTCTATGATACTCCATATTTTATAAGCACATTAGTCTCGAAACATAATTTTTTGGGGAGAAAATGTGCAAAACAAATGAGGGTGAATTTAAAGGAGGCAAACAATTACACGACCTAAACAGTCAATACGAACCCGACACGAAATTAACGGGTTTGGGTTGAGACTTAATAACCCATTCATATAAGTGGGTCGACACGAACATGAATTGAGATTTAATTGGGTTGGGTTTGAGTTGAGCTCTCTAAACACGAACCCGATACGAATGACATGTTTACAAAATTAATCCTAATTTTTCTTGATCCTCGTCTATACTATCCCTCCAAGTCTCTCATTTCTTCCTTCTTTCCTTTTTCATTCAAGTCACATTTTCTTCTTTCCCTTTTTTGGATGTGGGGTTGTGGGTTTTCTGGGGTGGAAATTTAATTGCATGTTTAGTTGTGTGTTTTGTGTCGTCCAAATCCGTTTCCTTAATTGTTGTGCACAAAAGAAGAAGTCACATTTTCTTTTCCCCTTCCTTCTAGACATGTCTTGTATATATAGAAAAAGTCTAGAGTTTTACATGTTTAGATCACTCTAAAATATCCCATTCTAGAGAGGGGGCTCTATAAATAAAGGGTCTCCCCTTTCATTTCCATGTATCCAAAAAAATCCATACAAATCAATAAACAAACAAATTCCTTCTACTAAACAAACAAACTAAGAACTAATCTCCACAATTCTCTAAGGTAAAACTTAAAAGTGGTATTTTCGGCCATTTGATTGGGTTAGAAAACCTGTTTTTCTATTTTTCAAAGCTCATTTATTATTCATAATGTTTTTTATCATGCTATAATGTTCTTTTGTATTTGTCCATTTCAATTCATTTTGGTTGCATCTGAGTATATACTCCTTATGTAATATAAATCATCTATATAAGAGGTTAGAGTAGAAATTATAATGTTCTATAAAATTTTAAACTTATCTATGTATATTATCGATGTATACCCGTGCATTTTTACACGTCATAAGCTAGTTATAGAATATAAAGGGATGCCGTGCAGAGTAAATATTTAATTTCTCACATATAAATAAGATAGTTTAGAAAAGAAACAAATAATTTAAAAAAAACGTATCTTTCTATCAAAGAAAGTAAATAATTAATTTGAGAGCGAAAAAGTGAAAAAAAAATAAGCATATAAATGGGGTTAAGTGAGTCTGAGAAACAAAAAACATACCTTCCCACCGAAGAAAGGTCGAGACCCTTGCAAAGCAGAATAATCTTTTGGTCCAACCAAACTTAACAACTGAGGAAGATGGGCGAGTTTCAATGTTTTTAAAAATGGTAGATCAGTAGTTAGTACTTCTTCATCCTCAACGAATATGAACTCGAGCTTTTTACAAGAATCCACCCTTATCTCTTTCACATTATGTGGGACATGAGGTAGTCCATACTGTAACTCATTCAAGTAATATAGGTCAATCGTTTGTAAATTAGAAAATGATCTTCGTGAAACATCTCCATTACATACCTTCTCTAAACTCCCCTGATTCCAAAGTGTTAGTGACTGGAGACATGGAAAAACTATCATGTTATTCATCGTGTGTCCATCGACAATGCATTTCATATCACGCCAGTTTTGAAGGTGAAGAGATATTAGGCTTCTAAACCCCTCTTGGTCCAACTCTGGGACAACATTTTCAAAAAACTTGCTTGATTCCATCTCTAAATAATTAGCCTTTTTAAGCAATAGTTTGAGATAACTTGCTTTTAAAAATCTACTCGCATCAATGTTCTCAAGATATAAGGAACGACAAAAGTTATTGAAATCCTTTCGAGGAGGCCGGTTGCGACGCCCAAGAGAGATTCTGAAATTATTTAAATTTTTGATAGTTTGACCATCAATTGGCAGTTCTTCTATATCCTCTTCTTTCATCTCAAGAGCATTCAAGTAAGGTAGCCTAATATTCACAATAGCATTTGCTTCTTCACATTCAGAATTCTTTTGGAGAACCGACTGCCTCTTATTATACATGTAGAGTCCTTCTAATGTAGAGAGCTTATTTAAGACGCTGGTGGGAATTAGTGGTAACTTGCTAGATGTACATCCACCCAAATCTAGTAACCGGAGTTTGCATAAATTCCCAATTTCTTTGGGTATGTTTTCCATAGATGATCCGCGTAAACTAAGAACAAGAAGATTTACCAGCTCACCAACTAGTTCAAAATTTCCCAACTTAGAATCCTCGATGCACAACGTTCTCAGCTTCTTTAATTTCTGCATTGACCCTGGTAATGTAGGTTTAAAGTCCATGTTTGAAAGACCTAAAACTTTTAGGTTCACCATCCCACTGAAGAAGTCGTCATCAATGTCTGGTGATTGGTCACCTTTCACGATTAGAATTTGAAGCTTACAAGCTTCAACTCCGCTCAAACGAGAATAATCATTCTTAGATGTCAAGGACATTGCAGTGTACTTATTCAAAGTCTCATCATCCAGCCAACGAGGAATGGCTTCCACCATGAACTTGTGCTCCTCCTCTAGAAGTGAAAACATAAAATGAAACAATCATCTTAGTTTTTCCAGTGGATGTTACTCTTTGAAATTGCTTTGAAGGCCATTCAAATATTTCAAACACAAATAGTTACGAGTGGTTACTACTTAAAAAATCATTAGAAAGCAACATAAACTCTAAAAAGCTGATTTATCCCTATTTTTATGAGAAAATAAAAAGTTTGACGTCAATTTATACAACGTACCTCTTGCGGCATGTGAAATTGCGTAGTCTCGAACGATATCATGAATCTTGACATCCACTTTTACATCACCTTCTAGTAACATTGACGCTCGCATGAGTTCATTAGCCCATGTAACAGCTTGCTCCATGGCTTCMGAAAGATTGTTCACATGCTCAAACAAGTTTAAACCCATGCCATATCTCATTAGGCTTTCAATTGATACACTTGAACCAAGAGGGAATAAACAAACAAGCAAGAAGAATATCCTTTTTCCATCAGGTTGTAAAAACTTGTAACTCGTGTTTAAGATTGTGAAGGTATGACGATAATCACCACTCATTTGGCTAGAGATGGGCTTTTCTAAGTCATCTGCAAATTTTACCCAACTCGACAAATCCTTATCCTTCAGTGAATTCGCTGTTGCTACGATAGCAAGAGGCAAGCCTCCACACTTGCACAATAATCTCTCAACCAAGCTCTTATATTCTCCAACATTAGCTTGTTTTCCAGCCTGACTCTTGAAGAGCTCTCTAGCTTCATTTATTTTCATCAAACCCACCTCGAGTATGTTAACATCTTGTACATCCATGACTCTGCAAATCTCTCTATCTCTAGTTGTTAACAACAGCTTACAGGTATTCGGAATTCCAATTTCATCTAGATTCAACTTTTTCCAAACATTGTCCAAGATAATGAGTATTTTCTTCCCCTTTTCCGAGTTTAGTCTGTTATATAGTCTATTAGCCCTTTGAGCAACATTGTCGATATCATGCAAAGGGAGATCAATTGATTCAGCAATGGCGGCTTGAATGCGCACAAGGTCTGGGGAATCAGAAACTTCCACCATCACTTTTATGGCATATGTATCTCTAACCCTCTGGATTACTTCTTTTCCCAATGTAGTTTTGCCTATTCATAATATTTTGAAGATATTAATCAAATGAAAATAAGTAACTTCGTTGGTGTATATAAGAGTGGCAGAAGTGAACTAGAGAATTATGTGTATTTAATAAAAGCTACACCTAACAAGTTTAAAATTTAAATAAATCGCCGCTTAAAATCACTTACGAGGGAAGTTATATGTGTTTATAGCAAGTGGCTACTAGGTTGTTAAAACTAAAGGGTGAGCACTGACTTATCTCTTAGATACGTGAGTAGTTTTGTGTCGTTATTTGGTGACATTATTCCAAAGTAGAATCAAATGTCGCCAAATTTTATGAGATTAACAGCATGTAACTTCCTCCTGAAACTTCCTCCTGAGTAAGAGTGAGTATTCTATTTCCTTTGTAAAAAAAAGGACGTATAAATTACTCACCTTAATTTCCTTGCGTTTGCGTGGTTTTTAAATACCACTTTTGCCTTCTTTTTTTCTTGATTACTACCTGTCCCTACCAAATGACTTACATAGTTATATACGGCTCACCTTGACTCACCACTACGTTCGCCATTTTCCAACGAATCACCCCCTTAAAAGCATTTTCACATAGTCCAGTGTCTTACGAGTAGCTACGTCACTTCACTCACTTGTGCACCATTGGTTATTTTCGGTTGTTTTTGGTTGGTTTTTCACGAGTAGCTACGAGCCTACGACCCTTCGGCACCTTATATATTTTGTCTCTTGTGAAACACTCTGATGCGCGGACTCTTCACCTGACCCTGTAGATCCGGTGGACAGGATCCGGAAACGGGTTTTCGGATCCGGACATGGATCCACATGGATCCCTTGACAGACCTTTTATGAGAAATCGGATCCTTCGGTGTGAGAGTGGTTTGTTCTTACCCTCTGTTTTGTACAGCAGCCCTATATTAGGAGTGATCTTGACATGAATTTAATGTTGTAATAAAGTCTTCCAATGTTAAACATGAAGAAACTACTTTTCCTTTCTTTTCTTTGATTCTCGTATCCAAGTCCGAGCATCACAAGCGAAACACCACTTTACGACAATATAGATGATGTCTCACGAGTTGCTTCAGCCTTCAACCCTCATGGAAGGCTAGTCTTATTAGTGTTATCATTTTGAGTGTGTTTATAAAGATCATTCTAGCTCATCTACAATGACATTATCCACTATATTTGATCCAGTCAAAACATATGTTATAGGGATGTCAATGGATTTCGAGCATATGTTACAGGGATGATAATGGATTTCGAATCCTAACAGTAATCCCAATTCAATGGCTCGGATCAGGATCGCAATATTTTGGATGCAGTGGATATGATATGTCCATGTGTAGAAATGAATCCGCATTTGAATTCTTTGGTCGAGATGCAAATCCTACCCTAGATCCATTTCTATATTTTTAGAATAAGTATAAATTAAGTTACGGAAATAGTAAAATTATATGCTTTTTATATTATCTTTTTGCCACAAATTAAGCCACGATTTAAACTACGATTTTTTCTCATTGGCATTTTTAAGTTTTAAAGAAAAATATTATCATTACTATAATTTTACAACTTTAGTTTTAATATTTGTTTTCTAATATAAAAAAATAGTATGTTAAGTTGTAAAACCAAAAAGATAGTATTTTAATATTTAAGAAGCGATTTTTTTATTATCAAAAGTACATGTGGTCTAGTGGACGGGATCTAGATTCACCATACGACATAAGCATATGGATCTTATATGATCCTATTGGGATGCTACCCTTTGTCATCTCTAGTATATATTATAAAATATGTTTCGCATAACTTTCTTATATAGCGATAATATTATAAGTATTATAATATTATCTCAAATATTGTGTTAATAGAGATTCTCAATTATATCGTTATAAGTTATAGAGATAGCAATCATCTCTATGAAGACGAATATATGCATCTTAAGATTAAAACGGGTCAAATAATATCTCCATAATATATGGACTTGCATCGATAAGACGAATTTTCAACTAATATTTAGACATTCTGCTTTTATCTAATCTACCCTATTTGACCCGTTTTAAGTTTAAAAATTATCTTCGTTTTAAATAAGAGAAATATCTTCGTTTTAAATAAGAATTTGTATAGAAATAGAAGGGCATTCTGATGAATAGAGATATAGTAACGATTTGCCCAAAACAAGAGCTAAATCAATAATGAAGTGAAACAAAAGAAAAAAAAACGGTGTAGAAGTCAAAAGAACAAGCAAGAAATAAAGCAATAAAAAAAAATACCTGTACCACCCATGCCAAACAAACCAATAGCATCAACTTGATCTTTATTCAGCTTCTCTACAATTTGATCCAGGAGGTGATTCCTGGAATCCAGCCCCTTCAAAAAATGTGTAGGAATATCCGGCAAGTCTACAGATCTAATATGCACGGTTACGTCACCTTGTGGATATTTTTTTATAAGTTCATCTTCTATACGATCGGCCATCAATTTAGCAGCTTTGCTAATTAGATAGCGACCATGGTAGTTGTTGCAGAGCGGAGAGCAACAACCTCTTTGCTGTTTTGCGTTGGCATCCATCTCCGTCTGCAACCCGCGACCCTTTATCCAAAGTCCATCAATGACTTCCCACCCTAACTTAACTCCCTCATCCTCAAAATTAGCATTATCCATCAATTTCCCAAGAGGAGTAACCAGATTGGCTATAGGTGTAAACAATTTCTTAGAAACCTCTTTTATCGTCTTATTACTCCCACTGGCCGCTGGCATCTTACCTAGAAGAGGCTGCACATCATTGGATTCCTCGTCATTCACGTGATTGAGAGTGTGATTTGGCCAGTGTTCCTTATCACTAGCATTCCTTGCTTCCTTAATAATCTCCTTCATCTCCTCATCGTCTTTTGTAAGATTATCTAAGTCTTTAACCTTCAATGTTCTCATGGCTATTATCGCCATTTTCTTGTCCTCTTTCATAAGCTTCTTAAACTCGTCAATAGTGTCCTTCATCACTTCAATCACTACTTCCGCCACATGTTTATAATCCACTTCTCTAAGTTTCCTCATTTCTTCCTCCTCAAAAGGATTCATATCTTCCTTCAACTTCTTCATCACTTTGACCACCACTTCTTGCATCTCACTTTCCTCACTTATACGCCTCTTCAGATCTTCTTTGCCCATCATTTTCACCAAATATTTTGCCGTCTCAATATCCTTATACATAAGCTCTTTCAACTCTTCACACTCCGTTAATGTACGGACATCATGAAGCCAATTTGCAGCTTCTGTCGTAATCTTTTCCTGCTTATCCTTCCCTACCTTCACCTTCTCTTTGATGTCGTCTTTCTTATTACACACGGCCCTAAGACTTGTACGAAGTGCATCAAGATTGGCTTCACAACTTCCTATGTAACCCACATAATCAATAATAGCATCAAACACAAAAGACTTAATCACCTTAACCACTTGCAAAATAACTTCCTGTTCTCCCATTACTTTTCCTTCTTTCAAAGTGACTTTTCCTAAGAAATTAAAACAACAAATCAACGTACAAAATATACATTAATCTAATACTATATGTATAATCTGGATTACACAAAATTATAAAAATTCACATACTATATGTTTTAGATGTACAAAAAAATTAGTTATCTAACATATAAATATAATAAAATGGATTTTGAAAACTATAAAGAGATAAATAAAATCAATATTCCCAAAAGATACAATATCCATAGTTCATTAGATTTATGTATTAATTAGTGAATAATAATGATCGCTATTAAATAATATTCTAAACTAAAATTTCATATTTATTTCAATATATAATTTTAATACAATTAAATAATCAACTAATATAAAATTTAATTTGATAATATTAAGTAACAGAAAGATTTAGTGCAAATATTTGATATATTTATTTAAATATATAAGTCTGATAAAAATTATGTAAGTGGCAAAAGTAACTCTTATAGTGGCAATGATTGTGGCAACATTTGATATCTTAAATATGACCGTAATAACTCATTTGAGTGGTAAAGATACAATAATAGTAACGGGACTAGTGAAAGTCATCGTAGCAAAAATGAGAATAATGAAATTAATAGCATTAAATGTGGAAGTAGTGAAGCAAAAAATAATGACGGTGGGCGTAGTGAAAATAACAATAGTGCCAACAAATAAATGTAATAAAAGTACATAGTTGCTCTATCATGTATATGTTTTACTCTATCATGTATATGTTTTACTCTTTCATGGACAATTTTCCATAATTTTTTCCATAAGCTACCCTTCTTTTAAAGAAAAAAATCACTCTATTTCTATACCTCTCAAATTTAACCAAATTGAACAATTATACATCCAAATTCCCCTATTAATGAATTATAGTAATTCAATTTTCATTCATTAAATCTATTTATTGTATCAATCTAAAAATTGTTGTTTAAAAATTATTTTAGTGATCTTTTATACTCCCTCCGACTCAGACCAAAGATAACACTTACTATAAACGAACGATCTAAACCAAGGGTAACATTCCTCATTCCTATTTGGCACACAACATTACCAAGTTGTCCTTATATCCATTTAATATTTACACTAAATGTTATTACACCCCCACCTACGAACCCACAACTATATGGGAGGGAGGGGTGGTGGGGATAGTAGAGGACGGATGGCTGGGATAGCAGAGGTTTAATATTTGTGTGAAGGGCGGTGGGAGAGAGTGCATGGTAGAAGGTGGTGCGCAATGACAGTGATGGCGGTGATAGGGGTGGTAAAAAAGTTTAAAAAAAAAAAAGAGAATTAAAATAAGGGTAAAATTGATTAACATGGTGGGGGTTGAAATGAGAAGGGTAAAATTAATTACGGATATTACCCATGGCACCTCTTAATTTTGTCAGATTTCTCATGGTAACCCTACTTTTAAGAATCTGCCCATGGTACCCTTGAGGTTTCATTTTTGTGCCCATGATATCCCTTAATATAACGGCCGTTAACGTAACGTTAAATTTTGTTGACGGGACAATAGTTAATAAATTAAAAAAATTAATAATAAATAATAAATATAAATATAAATTTGAACAATTTCCATGGTACTGAGGTTTGCACTTTTTCCCCATAATGCACCTGATGTTGTCAATAAAAATGTTTGACTGGTTGTATCTCTTAGTTACGATATCAAAACGCTGCAAATTTTTTTCCTAAGTTGATCAACTTTACGCGCTTCAGTTTGAAGAAAAAAAAATCGCGTTTTCTTGATATCTTACACAGGCGTTACAACTAGTCAAAGTTTATTCGTTAAAAAAACATTGACCGACTATAACTCTCGATCACTTGTTCAAACAGAAGTTTTTTTTTCCGAAATAATTGTCTTTCCGAGATCTACAATTTAGAAAAAAAAAATAGTGGCTTTATGAACTCGTGGTTAAGAGATACAAACAGTTCAAGTTATTTTGGAGAAAAATAGGGGTATTTAGGGAAAAAGTACAAAGCACAGGGGTACCATGGGAATTATCCTATTTATTATTATTTTTAATTTTCAAATTATTGTCACGTCATCAAAATTTAACATTTTGTTAACGGTCGTTACACTAAAAGTTACCATGGGCACAAAAATGGAACCTTAAGGGTACCATGGGCTCTTCAAAGTAAGGGTACTATGGAAAATCCGACAAAATTAAGGGGTACCATGGGAAATTTCCGTTTTTAATAAGTCAATAATTGACTAAAACTTGTACATCAATGAGCATAACCCTAAAAGTAACAAAAGGAACAATGGAGAAACTATGAAAAATTAGCTAATAATTTGATTTAAGGAGAATATTTTATTTACTTAAATATACAAGTTTAATAAAATAAACAGGAAAATGGCGGGAATAGTTAAAGAAACAACAGTAACGAAAAGAGTAGTGAACGTAATAGTATTAATAGGGGACGTTGTGAAAGTATAATAATAACATTAAAAGTGGGAAGAGTGAATATGTCCTATAATTTGTTGATAAATTTTACATCTCATCATAATTTCAAGATTTATCATAGAACAATACGAAGTATATAATAAATTGTAATCGAAATAAGAATTGAAACACTAATAGAAAAACGAAATACAAACTTAAAAACTATAAAGAAAATAAGAATAACAGGTTGGCGACGAGTAAAAGAGAAGAATTTGCGTTAAAATCAAGGTTTTCAAGATCAGTATCCTAATCCTCCTAATCCTTTGGATCAAAGGTGTGGTAGGATCGGAATGGCAGGATTGAACAGAGAATCATAACATCCTACAAATAACTTGGATAAACAAGCTCGTATATAAAAGATGGTATAATTGTAAGATATAATCTCGAAAATTTATTTATTAAAGTGGGAGTCTCTATAACTATGGTTATAACTAAGAATTGAGAACTTACGTTAGGAATGGTTGAAGAAACAAAGAAGACTGAACAAGAGCAACTAATTTCTCAAGTTGTAGCAATTTTTGTGTAGTTGTCAACTTAGGCAGACAGATGCTTTACTTATACTGACATGATCCCAATCTCTATTCAATAATTTAAGCTTACAATATTATTCAATTACTCAAGTTAATTGCAGTCGACTTTTTTAATTCATTTCATAACAGCTAATTACTAGACCTCTTACCCACCTCTATGACATTTAATTAAATTCCGGTCAATTCGATTGTAATATTCAATTGCTTATTACAGCTCACACATAATGTTGTGTATTTGATGTTGGAGACATGTTCAGACGAGAAAGTAGACATTTTCAGACTACACCATAATACTTGACTAACCACGTGTTTATAGGTTGGGCCAGAAAGAATCAAGTCTTGAATAAGAACAAAAAAAAAAGAAAATAAATAAAAGAAAACAAGAGATATATCCCAGCCCAGTTTCCCCCATACTCGTTCCAGAAGTTACGGAAACGCAATACAAAAGCACATGCAACTTCATGCACAACATAGTAACATGGAAAATGCAATAGGATCACAAATGAAAGAGTGACACGTGGAAAGTGGAATGAAGGTTAACTTTATTTTTCCTAAAATCAAAGAATATAATGAGTTAATGACACTACAAATACAGACTGACGACTGTCATCTTTTTTGGTTTATTCTCATTAGTTTATTGATAGCACAAATAATGCCAATTTTTAAACCTGATTATGTGACAGGGATATGTATAATACCGAGTAGAAAATGATGTCTTAACCGTTGACTTTCATTTTTTATAATACTTAGTGTGAACGTGCTGCATTTGTGAAAAATTTAATACTCCCACTAGGCCATTACCTTTAGAGTTTCTAACTATTTGGATAGACAAACAGTTTTGCTTAAGAGAGAGTCTCCGCCTTAAATCTTAAAATGGGTCAAATACCATCACATGGTGCTAATATGAACAAAAGTTTTGGTATTTTCTAGGCAACTTTCCATGTGATTTAGTATGTATGTGATCCGTAAGGTTTAAGACGGATATTTCCGTCTTAAATAAGAATTTGTGTTGGATAGATGGTAATGAAATTTCCTTTTTGACATTATTTTATATATCTCCTTCACATCTTATTGACATTCTTTTGCCCGTGCAACCGGAGAACCTAGAAATAAAATTTTGGGGTAGCGAGTTCTCCTCATGTTTGTGTTAAAGATTTATATTTAAGAATTTTTGGGGAGTAAAAAACCATATTTTTACCATTTACTGAATGTTTGAGGTAGAGTGCTAAATTTGCTACTCCCTAGGTTCTCCTATACGTGCAAGGGGTAAGTTTATAGGTTATGAAACACCGGAGGTAACACACTTAAACCTTTGACGATTATTGGACAAAAAGTAGCTACCGAATGCAATTTTGTCAAAAAAATAGAAATATTGCGCGGGTAGCTGAATAACATTGTCAGCTTCTGGTATGGCAAATGACAAACAACAGGATTAGCCAACTGCAATGCTACAGAAACATGACAGAAGTTGAATGTAATCTTAACAGGAAACATACCGCTTTCGTAGAGAAACTCCCAAGTCTTTCAGCTTCTGAAGACTCATAACATCAGTGGCGGCGGCAGCAACTAAATATCTGAGCTTAAAACGATCATTTTGCAGCATCTCTGCTATGTGACAATATCAAAATAAAGGACCTATCAATCCAAGAAAGCTTCTAATTCAGAAAGAACTGATTTCAGAATAGCCAAGAAGCATACACTGTCAAGTTCACTATTCATACAACTATTGTCTTATATGAATCACAATCCAAATCTCCCTAATTCTACTCCCATTCCAACCCAGCTACTCAGCAGTCTTTGTCTTTTAATAAGAGTATATTGGCTACCATAAACTGGTCATGAAGAAGGTAAATGTAGGTACAAAGGGGAAACAACGGAGATATCCAATGTAAAGTTTGTAGACAGCCATTCACTACAAAAGTTCACCTCTTTCCCAATTTATACGGAGTAGATAACAATTGGTGAATTGCAAAGCAAACTGTAAAAATAACCGTATTTGACATCATGTCGTGCCCGACACTTACACAGCTAAATCGTGTACTACACTTTCAGCTAAGTCGGAGTAACGTTGACCACCAAACCATATTATTGACAGTACAGATATAGATTGCCAACTAGTTTGGTTAATTCACATAAGTTGATTGCCAGTGACATAACGCCAATTTCTATATCTGAGTAAGAGATGGAAAATGTCATTAACTTGTTGACATCGTTGTTATCCCTAGATGGATTTTACATAATTTTCAGATCATAGATGATGGAGATATGTATAATTTAAAGGGTTATTTGATAGGAATAATCCAAACTATGAGTCATCTTCTAGTAATAATCTGAATTTTAATTTACCTTAAATTAATCCATACTATTACCCTCCTCTACCTATATTGCCCTTAGCTCATTATTAACCTTTTTGTGTTGCTAACACAAGGGTAAGGTTGCGTACATCAGATCCTCCCTTAGCACCGCAATTTTCAAGGACTGGGGTAATGACTTTTTTCGACGACACAGGCTTGGAGATTATGGAATTCAGGTGATGTCATGGCACTAGTGGATCCAGCAATAAGCAATTACGCACCGATGTCTCGAGAGTATAAGTTCTTCGATGTATCCAAGTAGCACTATTTTGTGTACAAGAAGATGCTGCTAGCAGACCAACCATGGCATCAGTGGTCCTCATGCTAAGTAGCAACTCTTCAGATTTCCAATCCCTTCCAGGGCCATCGACATCATCATCATCATCATCAGCAGCAGCAGCAGCAGCAGCTTATTCCGTTACACACGACAGTAATAGACAAGGACAATTCGAATTTGATGGACAAGATGAGCCTCTTTATGCCAACAATTACCTCAGCAACTACCGTGAGGATTTGTACCGACGCTGATACACGATTACACATATGTCTCATGCCTAGTGTTAAAGAAACTTGGTATGAAAATGCTGTTTGTTGAGCTAATTTGTATTTGTAAGCTTACATTTGAGGTTGCTAAAGTCAATTGATTGTTTCTTTGAAGATGTCATGAGTTCTGTTAAATAATTTAAAGCATGGTACGAATTCTACAAAATGTCGTGTTTATGCCAGTTTATTAGATACCAAGCCTCCAAAGCTCCCTACAAGGTTATGTTAAGGGGGTCTACCAGTACTGCAAAAAGTGCTATTTTTACCCACCTGTTATCTTAAAAGAAGCAAAATGATTATAACAAATTGTGTATAAACTATCATGCGCTCAAACTGAGGATTACTACCCATCCCTATTAGTTGTTAATTTGCTGCTAAATTGGGAGGGGCAGTATTTTCACTATTTAGAGCTGAGACCTAGAGAATGTAGGGTTCAAATTTTGAAGGTGAATTGCTTAACACAGCCAGTGTGGTGAGCTAAGTTGGTCACATCGTTTGACCAAATAACCTGGGTGCAGCTTGCCTTGCAAGATGTATCCATATACTACTCCTTCCATGGACTTGTCGCAACCACTAACAACTAATTCATACAGGGGTGCTTTAAAACAGTGACACTAAACGACCAGGTTAGAAAAGTGTTGCTACAATGAGTTTAAGACGAAGATAACAATAAGGAAACATCACACACGACTCCCTCAGTGCAACTCTTACAGAAGTTGAAGGCAAAAGTAAATTTAAAAAATCAAGCAAGAGCAACTGACAGGAGACATAGTGACATACCACATCACACGAGAAGCTCCCTCAGCTTGCTGAAGACTCACAACATCAGAGACACAGCAGCAACACAGTATCCAGGAGTAGACCACCACTCCTGCTGCAGCACCCATAAAATAGAGTAAGCATCCAGACCATTTTAAATTTTTTTTTGCAATTTCATCTGCAAACAACATTATTGTATGAAACTGTTTTACAAAATACTCAGTAGTAAAATACTTGCAATACATGTATCTTAGAAAACTGACTAACCACAGTTTGTAAACATGTAGTATGGATTCCATTAAATTACAGAAAAACCATGATTTTCACTACTCATACAACTATCATCAATCACCATCTGAACATCTACAATCCAACAAATAATTCTAGTAACAAACAAAGACAACAATTTCAAAGTCTCCCAATAGAGTATGGATTGTCTAAAGAACCAAAGTCGTTAATGGTATGTTTGGGAACCTTGAATTGGAATTGAATTTCGTAATTGAGACATTTGAAGTGTTTGAGAACCTCTAGAATTTGGAATTGGAATTGACTCAATTCTTTATCAATTCCAAGCTAGTTAAAATTTGAGGTTCTCAAATACCTACCATATAGTAGTCATTTCAATTCCATCAGTTCTTACGTTTTATTTTGCGACGCAACTTTTATCACGATATTTTTATTTATGATATTTTTTTTCGACCGCAAATATTTTCCGACACAATATTTAATTTTTTAAAATATAAAACATCCAATGACCTCGACCCATATCTGTCTCGCCCAAGTTCAATTCCAATTCCAATTTCATGGGTTTCCCAAACGCAATTTTGGAATTGGTTTTGAAATTGAATTTAAACATTTGAATTTCTACAATTAAAATCATGAAAATACAATCATTTCCGTATTTACAAACACTACCTAAGATAGAAATGTTAAGGAAAGTCATGAAACAATCCACACACCAAGCACCATACATTATACATTTGTAGATATAGGCCTTACACTATACTGGAATTTTAATATAACATTTTGAGAAAATTCATAACTTCCACCTTTTTTATACCACATTTTAAAAACACCCGCAACTTCTAACTTTTTCCCGAACACCAACTCTTTCTTGAAATGTTCTCTAAAACTTACCCAAAAAACCATTTTGCCAAAACAAGTGTCGTTTTTTCAGCAAATATCATGATTAATATGGATGAAAAGAAACATTTTTTATTTGACACTTTGAAAAAAAAAAAAAAAATACTCAAAAAGGGAGAATTTTGAGACATTAGATATTTGAATTTCTTCTCCAACATTTTTGTATATAGATACACAACAAATTCTAACACATTGAATTGCTTGAAATGTACTCTACGTCCTACTCCCTCCGTTTCAATCATTTGTTTAACTTTAATCAATATAATCCTCAAGAACAATAAAAGAAAAGTAAACAAATGAATCATTTCAAAGAAATAATGTTGCTTACCAGTTACCACCTAGTATTTACGGTCTTGTACAAACTGCCAGTAATGTATTCATTACTCCTATCAACTACCACCTACATAGATATCCAAACTCACACCGTACTTCATTTCCGAATCATTAAGTGAATAAACTACCAATTCGTTAAAACTCGGGCGAAATATCTAAATGTCATGAATCCGAATCCGGCCCGGAAGGCAACAGGTAAAGGAATTATAGCTTAGATACAAGTACTGCAACCTACTAAACGATCCTAATTGCAGAATTAAACAACAAACTAAACGAATTTCCAGACGATCAAGAAATTTAAGCGGCACCTTGAAAATTGAGCCGATCAAGAACAATCGGAGCAACATCGTTTCCTTGGGGAAAAATTTGAGATTGTGGCGATTAATACGGCGGCGGAATTCCACGTGTCGCCGAGAAACGCCATCGCCGGCGACGGGGGAGAGAGAAGTTATAGTAGTAGTTGTCAACATTGTTGAAGTAAAGTAAACCCTAGGAGAGAGATAATTGCGGGAAAATTAATCAATCATCAAGCATTTTAATTTGGGGAAAAAATTAGGGAAGATGGATGGTGGACACGTGGCGTGGGTGAGTAGTGTGATTGTGACTTGTGTGAGGTTTGGGCACTATATATATCCGATATATAGCCAAGTTCTTTTTTCCGTCAAATACAATCTTTAAAAAAAAAAACTATTTCCAAACCCCATCGTTTAAAAAAAAAAAAAAAAATTTGTCAAACACAATCTTTAATAAAAAATTTTTTGAGTCAAACACGACTTTTTTGCCGAAGATTCAGCATTTTGGCGAGAGTTTGAACATTTGCAATGGGGTGACTTTCGGTTGATGTTTCAGATAACAAACGAGGTCGGTTTGAGGTGTTCTTGGACTCGTTGGAAAAGTGGGAGTAGAGGCTTTCCATTAATTGTTAACACAGTGGTCAAAGGTAGCCTTATGTGGAGTAGATTGGTGTGTAAAGTAAGGCTAGTTATAAAAGGTTGATGAAAGTCAAAGTAGGATATTTGGTGGGTCAATTCACTCCCCTCAAACCACCACTTAAAACCAACGACCACCACAAACAACAAAACTACGACATATCTTGCACTCCCCTCAACCTTCATACCAAATTTCAGACCAAACAATACATCATAATCTCATTAAAAGACCCACGAAAATCCAACAACCACCCACTGTAAACCCTTACAGCCCTTTCTCTGACCAACCTTACTTTATTTACCAATCGACCCCACATAAGCAGGGGCAGACCCAGGATTCAACTTATGGGGTAGCAAAAAAAAAAATTAGTCAATATATGCATGTAATGGGATTCAAACCCGGAGCAATAGATGGAAACCAAAGCCTTTACCATTGAATCAGAAGATGTTTATTGTACATTTAATGGAATAATATTTACTTATCTACTATTCAGCACAATAATTGGGATAGCAAAAATTCGTCCTCGAAACCGTATTTTTTATGTTTGGGGTAGCGGACGCCGCCCTTTGCTACTAGGTGGGTCTGCACCTGCACATAAGGCCACCTTTGGCCACCGTGTTGAAAACCCCTGAAAAGTTTGCACTCCCATCTTTCCAACGAGTTCAAGAACATCTCAACCCGACTTCGTTTGCTATCTCAAATATAGACTAAAAGTCATCCCCTTGCAAGTAGTCAGAAAATTGTCGGAATTCGGCCAAAAAGTCGTGTTTGACAAAAAAAAATTATTGAAGGTTGTGTTTGACAAACTTTTTTCTTTTTAAAGGTGGTATTTGGAATTTTCCTTTTTTTAAATTGTTTGACAAAAAAGCCTATAGCTAATGGTATAATTTCTGAGTTTTATAAAAAGATTTTCGAGTTTTGCTTAAAAGATTATGAGTTTTATAATAAAGCTTTCAAAATAAATTTTGAATTCTGTATGTTCCCGGTTTAGGGTGCGAAGAAGAATATAATGACGGTTTTTATTTTTGTTTTGTTTTAGTTTAATGATGAGTCGGGAATTAAATAAAAATGTTTTTTTTGGTCTAATAAAAGCACTATATAGTAAAAAAGTATCAAATCTCACTCCCGCAGTTTGCGTAAAAAAGCTCTTATCATTTAAACTTAACTCTTGTTATTGAAATTAAGTAAAAATGCACACGACATGGAAAATAGGTGCAACATTGGTGATTAGTGGCAAGTAAAATTTTGGATGAAAATGAGATGAGAAAACTCGTGCGCAACTTAAGCTCGATTCGGGAATTTTACGAGTCAAGTAGAGTTAACGTTACTCGACTCAAACTTGTGGAAGTATATATCTTGTTTTTATTTTATAAAAATAATTTATCATTGAGTTTACTTATTGTATCAATTATCACTATGTCAAATATTCTCATTGATTTGTCCAATATTTTTATATACAACCTTTGAATCTTATTGAAACTATCGAAGGGTAAACGATTTAAATTTATATATGAACTTGAGTTTGGCTGAGCTCCAATTAAAACGATTTTCAATATTTTTTTTTTAATTAAGTGGATAAACATTTAAAAAATCGATATACAAATCGAAAACAAATTTTTTTAATTTCATCATAAGTTTAGCCGCATGACCCGCCTTTGTAAAGTTCACAACCACTAAGGCGGTGGTCCATCGTCGTTGATAGATGAACCATTTCAACCAAAACCTTAAGATAATGGTTGAAGCTCAACTATTATAAATATTCCTATTAGTCGTCACGAAAACATTAATCGCACATATAGTACAGCAAGGATTCTGAGACAAACTACTTCCTTGATACAAGCATCATAGCAATTACACAAACTACTTCCTTGATAGAGTAGATAGTTACAAAAAACACTAGTGCATTTCGGAACCCGTGTATTCTCCTGCTTGATCGGAGCGAACGTTTGCATATCAGTATAGCCTTCACCTCCATCTCCGAAGCTACTTGCTACATGGAAGCAACCCTTACTTCTCAATTAAACAACGAAATAATGCGACATAAAAGCTTTGAGCCTATTGGATACAACAATGTCATAATTCCATAATAAAATAAAACCAACACAAAGTCAGTCTGATCAGCTATGTACCGTCATCATGCAGCATGAATTCAGCATGCATTCATTTTCTGAAGAAATTGGTTAGGAAGTTCAATGGCAGCACTGAATACCCTTTTCCCTGGTATAATTCAGCATGCATTCACAATCCCTTAGGACGGTGATTATAATCGCCGCTGTCATTTAGGTTACCTGTCAAAAAGCATTACATGTTGTGGCATCACTTGATTAGCTTGATCCATAGATCAATCTTGAATCAGCGACCTGAGGATTCCCTAAGAACACTGATTTTCTGAAGGAAGTCGTTCAGGTTGTCATATGACAGCATTGAGAACTCAGTCCCGTAATATGTGATTTTAGTAAATTTAGGTGCCAGGATAGGTCTAAGTGAGAATGCAGTGAGTTTAGGACAGGATTCGATATCCATAATCTCCAAGGAAGGGAATAGTAAATCGCCCTCCTGATTCAGGTTTCCTGGCATAAAGCACCGCATGTTGTAGCATCTAAATAGATCCACCTTTCTTAATTTGTGTGCTATCAAAGACCCGGATGAAATGGACTTCAAAGACTCACATTGCGAAAAGCTCACCTCTTCTAAGGACGGCAACTCAATAGCGTCCTTACTTACCAAAAACTCTTGCATGCTATCACAGTTTTCCAGGATCACGTCTTGTAATCTGGGAGCTACAATGGAGCCTGACCAAAAGAGTTCCAGACTCTCACAGTTAACAATACGAAGTGATTCAAGTGATGGAAAAAGTAAGGCGGCTTCCTTTTTCGGCCTGGAAGAAATGCCTATAAGTGACTCCAAATGCCATAAACCTAAGTGCTTGAGACTAGGGAGCTTGATATGCGAACCAACATTGATCACCAGTGCTTTTATCTCGGTACAAGCCTCAATTTTAAGATACTGAAGTTGGTTTAGTGAATCCTCAAGGAGAGGAGCTGAAATTAAATAACTCCACTTCAAACAAGACAAAGTGAGGGAAGCAATACTATGCTGAAATGGAGGGTAAGTACGTCCCTGGAAATTGGCAAACTCAATAATCTCAGTGGTATTATCTTTGTCTTTGATCCTGGCAGATTGCAGATAGCTACTTGGTCTTATGTTGGTCATGATTAACCTGCTAAAATTAAAGATTTGCAACGTAAGAGATGTTTTGTTGAGCCAAATTTGATCCTTGAGGACAAGGATCATTTCAAGGGGAGAGTATTGATACACTTCATATTGAGACTAAGGGTAGTTTAGTCATTTATTTCTTTTGTTTCTTATTTCCCATGTCATTAGTCGTCTATATAAAGGCATTAGTAAGTTGTAATGAGGAACGAATGAATGAAATTATGAACAAATTGTGAGAGCCCTCACCCAATTAGAACCTAGGTGGAATTTTCCATTACAGTTCTACTCTTGTAGCCTATCGAATTTTATATTTGAACAGCTACATTTTCTATCTTTATTTCCGTCTTAATTTAGATCGTATCACTTGGCAATTGACTTTTAACTACTCCCTCCGTTCCCGTCATTTGTTGTCCTATTCTATTTTGGGTGTCTCGGTCAATTATTGTCCCTTTTATTTTAGGAATTTATTTGATGAGCAATTTTATCCTTCACACTCAATTTGGTCACTAAAAGACAACAATTCACCGGGACGGATGGAGTATTAGATTTAGTAATTTTTTATTTCAGTCAATCAGTATTTTTCTGATATCTGATATGCAATACCATAGACACATTAATACTATTTTTTTTCTTTGTTTTTGTTTTGCCAAAGTGCATTTTGGTAGCTACTTTTTGTTTTATATTCGTCGAAGCTACGGAGTATTAGGTATTTAGGTTTGAACGCCATTAATTTAAGGCTTTCACGGTGAATGCTTCTTGGCAATGAATGGTTGATGATAATTGTATGAGTCCTGAAATTGACAATGAATGAATGAATGCTTCTTGGCGATTCTGAAATAAGTTGTAATCTGTATTAAAAGCTTTTCCAGTATGATTGGTCCTCATTGTGATATGGTCACATACTCACATGACAGAGATGCTGCAAAAGGACTGTTTACGCTCCCAATATTTTGTTGCTGCCGCCACTGATGTTGTGAGTCTTCAGACAGCTGAAACATTTGGGAGTTCCTCTGCTGATGCGGTATGTTTCCTGTCAAGATTGCCTTCAACTTCTGTCGGATTTCTATAGTGCTGCAGTTGACTATTCCTGTTTGTTATCATATTCCGGAATTACCTTGGTGATTGACTTTTTAACTATTAGACTGGGTACATATTCATTTCTAATTTCGAAAGCTAAAAACACAAACACATTAATGCTACATTCTTTCTTCAAGGTGATATGGTTCTCAAAAAATTTAGAAATTTTAGGATAATTGTGTTTTAACTTCAAAATTTTGGGAGATGAAGTTAGAATGGTTCTATCACTCTATGTAATCACTAGTTGATTGGGAAAACACAATCATTGTTTGAGTTAAGAGTTTAATTTGAAAGAAAAAACATAAATCTTTTGAGTATAAGTTATGAATTGAATTGGTTTATGGCACTAAATGTCGTTTTGAGATTTGATGTTGGAATGGTCTCGCGGCTTGATCTCAACCGTTTCACTTCAAATTCCTGCAATACTGCCTCAAAATGTTGTCATTAATTTTCAAAATCCTCATAACTAAGTCGCATTCTGGTGTTGGTATTGATACTACCTTGAAATGCCGTCAGAATAACTGCCGCCCACATATAAAACTATGAATGATAGCAATGGAAAAACATACTCTATTTCGTAGGGAAAATGCATTTGTCAACGCAATCTTTACTTCTACTTCTTTTTTTTTTTTTTTGCCAAAATTGCATTTTGTAATAGCTACTTTTGTCCAATATTCGTCAAAGGTATTACCTCCTGTCAGTTCGGCACCTATAAACCTAGCACATTGATGGGCAAAAGAATGTCAATAAGATTTGAAGGAAAGCACAAAATAAGGAAATTTGCTGCTCATAATAATAAAATACACACAAAAACAAACTGATAACAAAAAAGAAATTTAATAACGATCTATCCAAATGGTTAGAAATTAGAAAGGTAGAGGGAGTAAGGTATTTTAAAAACTTTCACTAATGCAGAATTTTCAATGTAGGGATTATAAAAGATAAAAATCGATGATTAACACATCATTTTTTATAATACATTTCCCCATCAGGTGTTTAAAAAAACTGAATAATTCACTTAGAAGGAGCAACGATGGGTACTAGCGATAATTGGCATTATTTGGGCTGTCAATAAACTAATACTCCCACCATTCAACTCCACACTACCACTTTCTTTTTACACGTTTGCCAAGACGTGTTTTACACGGTAAATATCGTTAGCTACATATTAGCAAAAATTATAAAAATTAGATATTTATAATATACTCGTAAAAACGAATCAAACAAGATCCCACATGAATATAATGTCATTTCCTTATTGAGAGAAAATTGAAGTTGAACACACGCTTGTGAATAGTGTGCAAAATAGATAGTGGTAGTGTGGAGTTGAATGGAGGGTGTATTAATTAACCAAAGTAGTTGGCAATCTATAATTCTATGTCTGTAATTTTTTACTGTCAATTATATGGTTTGGGTTATATGGAGTATTATTTTGTTACTATGTTACTCCGACTTGGCTGCAAGTATCCAACACGAGTATTATAGTGTTTTCTGACCATGTCTCCAGCATCAAATACACAGCATTATGTGTGAGCGGGTTTTTTTTTTTTTTTTTTTTTGACAGTGGTAAATAGAGAAATTACAAGCCCATTTTTGCTTTTGCAAGGTTATGGGCAAACTTATTGGGTACAAAACTGAAAGAAAGACAATGAAAACTTGTGAACAAGAGCTCAATATCCGTCAGAACACCCCTGATGATGTGAGCTGTTGATGCATGTAAATGAGCAATTGAAATATGGAAATCATATCAAGAATATCGTCACATATCCGATGTTATTTGATATGATACGGTGTATATTTGTGTTTATGGAAAAGTATTGTAAAGAATATATTGTTGACTTATTAGCTAAGATTAGGGCAATAATTGAAGATACAATATGTGTATATAATGTAGAGTTGTCATTCAGTTTAAGGCAATGAGAAATAATCTTTTACCACGTTTTTTGCTTCTATAGTTTTCTCATGGTATCACAGCACTAGGGTATACACAAAATTTTTCCAAACAAAGTAGCAATGCCAGGAGACGAAGGCAAAACTACAAAATTAAAAACCATTCCCTCAAGTTCCCCCTTGTATCTCCATCCATCTGATAATCCCAGTTTATCCCTCACCCAAATCAGTTTCAATGGCGACAACTACGACTTGTGGGCTGCCGCAGTCAAAAACGGTTTGGACGCAAAGAACAAGCTGAGCTTTGTCGAAGGAAAGGTCAAGCGACCATCAGATGCTGACGGAGAAGATGTCGAATCAGTAGCGTGGAGATCGTGTAATGCCATGTTAAAGGCATGGCTACGGAATGTAATCGATCCAAAATTACATCCGAGCATTGCATTTGAGTCAACGGTTGCTGAAGTATGGCAGGAGTTGAAGGACCGTTATTCGGCTGGAAATGCACCAAGGGTGCATCAACTGAAAGGAGAATTGACGGAATGCAAGCAAGGAAGATTGACTGTTGTTGAGTACTACACAAAACTCAAAACCATTTGGGATGAACTTGCTAATTACAGCAAGATTCCAGCCTGCACTTGTGGTGCAGCTTCTGCGATAGCAAAAGAAAGGGAAGAGGAGAAGGTCCATCAATTTTTGATGGGACTCTATAAGAATCTGTACGGCCATGTCCGTACTAATTTGTTGATGGAAGACCCCATCACTACTCTGCCTCGTGCGTATGCACTGATATTGCGTGAAGAGAGACATTCAAACATGACAAAGGTGAAAGAAGAGAGTAATGAAGCCAATGAAGCATCCATGGCTGTGCGATCCCATGGAGCAGGAAAAGGGTAGGGGAGTTACTCGAGGCAGGATGGAGAAGACGAGGTTGAACCCCCACCACTATGCAACCACTGTGGACACAGAGGAAAACTGCTATGACAAGCACGGCTATGAGGTCGTGAAAAACAGAGAAAGAGGAAGAGGCAGACGCGGTGGATATGGCAGAGGACGTGGTCGAGGAAGTTCACAGGGGCGTGGACAACAGAGTGGATACCAGGCTAACGCTGTGAGCAACTCGTTTGGCACAAAAGAAGGAGATGCAGGAAAACAGAATGTTCCTTTCACCAATGAAGAGATAGAAAGGATACGAATTCTGCTCAATACCAGTCCCGAAGGTAGTGACAAATTGACAGGTATGCATGTTAAAAACAGTCGAGAATGGTTGATTGATAGTGGTGCTTCGCACCACATGACAGGAAGACGGAATTGTCTTATTAATATTTGGACCGAAGAGCCATCTAATGTTGGGCTACCAGATGGACGCCAAATCAAAGCACGAGAGCATGGGGAAGTTGTATTGAATGATAAGATCACATTAAAGGATGTGTTATACGTACCCACATTGACATGTGATTTAGGTTCGGTTCAACAATTAATTCATGAAAACAATTGTGTCGTAACTTTTTTTCCCGACTATTGTATAATGCAAGATCAGGTTTCGAGGACGGAGATTGGACGGGGTGAGCATCGTGATGGGGTTTATCAGTTCAAGTCGGATAAGACAGCATTGGTGAGAACGGTGTCTACTGCAAAAGAAGCTGAACTGTGGCACAAACGACTTGGACACCCATCGAGGAGTAAATCGCTTTCCTTTTCTGAGTTAATTAATTACAATTTGAATTGGGACTCCAGCCAAATTTGTGATTCTTGTTGTAGGGCTAAACAAACTCGTAATACTTTTAGCCTAAATAATAAACGATGTGATGAATTGTTTGGATTAATTCATGTCGATATTTGGGGAAAGTATCCTGTTGCTAGTCTATCCCGAGCTCATTATTTCTTGACCATAGTAGACGATCACAGTAGAGGTGTATGGATTTATTTGATGAAAGAAAAAAGTGAGGCAGGCGAATTAATGAAATATTTTTGCCAAATGGTTAAAACTCAGTTCAACAAACTTGTTAAAATAATCCAAAGTGACAACGGAACTGAACTTTTATCGGGAGTCCTGAAATATTATTACAAGGAAAATGGGATATTGTTTCAAACTAGCAACGTTGACACCCCACAACAAAATGAGAGAGTCGAGAGAAAACATCGTCACATCCTAGAAAAGGCTAGAGTTTTGCGATTTGCAGGACACTTACCTATCCAATTTTGGGGAGAGTGCGTTCTGACAGCCGCGTATTTGATAAATCGAACACCGACTCCTTTACTCCAAAACAAAACCCCATACGAGATTTTATATCACAAGAAACCAAATTTGACCAATCTCAAAATCCTTGGATGTTTATGCTATGCCCATAATAAAGACAAACCACGTGACAAATTTGGGAAACGGGAAAACGGTGTTTATTTTTGGGTTACCCACATAGCAAGAAGGGTTGGAAAGTATATGATTTGAGCACACAACGCATATTTGTTTCGCGTGATGTCATGTTTTTTGAACATGTCTTTCCATTCTACGAACCAAATGCCTCACGTAATCAGATCAATAACCCGAATGATCATGTCGATTACGTTGAGGATAATCCTGAACCCATTGAGCATGAGGTACTTCAAGAGGACAAGGATGATACAGGGGAAGGAGATGAGCAAATTTCTGAGATAGACACACCCAATGAAACACAGACTGTTTCGACAGCAGATGACGAAAATGAGAGGGTTGGTCGAGGAGAAAGAGAACGAAGGGAGCCCTATTGGAGAAAAGATTATGTTTGTAAATCCACGAGAATTGTAAAACCCATCACCAATGCTCATCGCGATCAATCAAACTCCAAGAAATCAGGTACTCGTTATCCTTTAGTTCATTATGTTAACACAAATTGTTTCTCACATTCCCATAAAGTCTTTCTTACGAAGATTGATGAGGTGAAGGAACCAGCCCATTATCATGAAGCAGCAGGTGATGCAAAATGGAGGGAAGCAATGAACAAAGAAATAGAAGCATTAGAAAACAATGAGACTTGGAAGATCGTGCAATTACCAAACGGAAAAAAACCAATCGGTTGTAAATGGGTATACAAAGTGAAATACAAAGCGGATGGTTCCATTGAACGGTATAAGGCTCGATTAGTGGCTCAGGGGTTTACCCAAATCGAAGGCATCGATTATCACGAGACATATGCGCCGGTAGCGAAGATGACTACCGTTCGTTGTCTATTGACCGTGGCATTAGCTAAGAAGTGGAATATTGAACAATTGGATGTCAACAATGCTTTTCTACATGGAGACTTGGAAGAAGAGGTATACATGAGGATTCCACAAGGGTTTGAACGAAAAGGGGAGAATCGTGTTTGCGGACTGATGAAATCGATTTATGGCCTAAAACAAGCGTCCCGTAATTGGTTTGCAAAGCTCACAAAGTTCCTAATTAGGTACGGTTTCGTTCAATCCTTAGCCGACTATTCCTTATTTACTTATAATAACGGGAAAATTTTCATTGGAGTCTTGGTGTACGTCGATGACATGATAAT
>VHZZ01001370.1:116506-131982 GCA_009801015.1 Silene noctiflora | reverse complement strand
CTTATAATTAATTATTAGTTAATTTTACAACCTCTTATAAAATTATTAACTGATAACCTCCGCCTCACGAAATACACCCACATATCGAATAATACAAATAATTAACTATTAATTATTAAATCATTAATTATTTATTAATCAATTATCAAATAATTGTATAATAAATCTCTTTGGCAAGACTTCGTAACTAGTCATCAAATAAATAAATACACTTGACTTAATAAAAGTCAACTTATACAAACAATACTAATTATATATCGTATCTTATACAAGTAATTAGTTTACTATTTGGGAATCGTCCTTTAGGTGTGACCGAAATGGATCAGTTAATCACCGCCGTATTACGATAGTAATGTCAAACTCTAGTCAGCCGAGCGTTACCGATTTACGTTGATCAACTGACAAATAAATAATCCCTGAAATTCCTTTTACGGGATTTATTATGTAGACGCACTATTGAGGAGGACACCACTCCAACATTTAGAAACGATAATTTAATTGCAATAAATGTAAATTTTACAAAGAATTACAACAAAAACGCGGGCTACCTCCCGGTTAAGCGGTCCCGCACGACCGTGTTACCTTTCAAGTGGAGGGGTCATCAAGAGCAAAGAGGTCAACAATCCCTATCACTCCAAGAAACGCACTGTCATGATAAACTTTTCAATCGTTGGCCATTCACCTTAAAGACCTCACCTTTGTCACTTTGAAGTGTAACTGACCCAAATTTGTTCACTTCAGCAAAGGTGAACGGTCCAGACCATCTAGATCTCAGCTTACTAGGAAAATAACGCAAACGAGAGTTAAATAAGAGTACCTTATCACCCACATTAAATTCGCGCTGCATGATATGCTTATCGTGCCACTTCTTGGTCCTCTCCTTGTAGACTCGAGCACTATTATAGGCATGTAGTTGAAATTTATCGAGCTCATTCAACTTCATTAGTCGCTTTTCACCCGCCAGTGAGAGATTCATATTAAGATCCTTAATAGCCTACATAGCCTTATACTCAAGTTCAACTGGAAGATCGCATGCTTTGCCATAGACTAATCGGTATGGTGATGACCCGATTGGAGTCTTGAATGCAGTGTAGTAAGCCAATATGGTATCATCAAGCTTACGGCTCCAGTCCTTGCGATTCTTGCTTACTAATTTCTCTATAATCGACTTCAACTCTCTATTAGACACCTCCACTTGTCCACTAGTCTGTGGATGATAGACTTATCCTCTGTGATGAGTGACACCATATTTATTCAATAAAGAATTAAGATGACGCTCATTGAAATGCTTCCCTCCATCACTTATAACTGCACGGGGAACTCCAAATCACGGGAGGATAATCTTCTGAAATAGCTTAACAACTTTAGCGTCACAAGTATGGGTGGCAACAACTTCCACTCATTTGGACACATAACCAACAGCTACGAGGATGTACTGATTCCCATGAGATGATGGGAATGACCCTTAATAATCAATACCCCACACATCAAAGATCTCAACCTCCAAGATCCCTGTTTGAGGCATCTCATGCCTTTTCAAAATATTGGATGTCCTTTGACAAGTATCACATGAACGAACAAAAGTAGTAGCATCCTTCAAGATTGTTGGCCAATAGAAGCCAGACTGCATCACTTTGGCAAATGTCCTGGATGGACCATGATAACCACTATAGGAAGAGGAGTGACAATGAGAAAGGATAGCATGTACCTCACTCTCTGGAATACACTTCCTATAAATACCATCAACGCACACCCGGAATAGATATGGATCATCTTAGAAATACTGCTTCACATCGTTCATAAATCGCTTCTTCTGCTGATAAGATAAGTCAGGGGGTAAAATACCTCCTACTAAGAAATTGGCGTAATCAGGAAACCATGGTGTATCAACAGTAATAACAAGAAGATGGTCATCTGGAAAAGAATCATCAATAGGGGTGCAATATCCTCCATCATATCTCAAACGAGACAAGTGGTCAGCTACCACGTTCTCGGCACCAGACTTATCCCGAATCCCCAAGTAAAATTCTTGTAGTAGCAAGATCCAACGAATCAGTCGGGTTTGGCTTCCTTCTTAGCCAAAAAGTACTTCAATGCAGCATGATCGGTGTACACAATTACCTTAGAAACCACAAGGTAAGCTCTAAATTTGTCTAATGAATAGACAACTGCAAGTAATTCTTTTTCTGTGGTAGCATAGTTGATCTGCGTATCATCCAAAATCTTACTGGCATAGTAAATAACATGTAACACCTTAAACTTCCTTTGCCCAAAAACAACACCAATGGCTTAGTCACTGGCGTCACACATGATCTCGAAAGGCAATGTCCAATCTGGAGACTTAATCACGGGAGCTGATATAAGAGCCTGCTTAATCCTGTCAAAAGACTTAACACACTCAACAGTAAACACAAAAGGGACATCCTTATGAAGAAGCTGGGTTAATGGTTGATCAATTTTTGAAAAATATTTTATAAAGCGACGATAGAATCCTACATGACCAAGGAAACTTCGAACACTCTTGACATTAACCGGGTACGGTAGTCACTCAATCACCTCAACCTTAGCTTTATCCACTTGGATACCTCGTCCTGAAACCAAATGTCCAAGTACCACTCATTCAGTCACCATGAAGTGGCACTTCTCCCAATTCGGGACAAGATTAGTCTTCGCACAACGCTGCAAAACCTTAGATAGATTTCTCAAACAAACATCAAAGTCAGTACCATAAACACTGAAATCATCTATAAAGACTTCCATAATAGACTCTATGTAATAAGAAAATATGGCCATCATACAACGCTGGAAGGTAGCTGGGGCATTAGACAAACCAAAAGGCATCCTTCTATAAGCAAATACACCATATATATGGACATGTAAAGGTAGTTTTTTCCTGATCATCAGGATGAATGGATATCTAAAAGAAGCCTGAGTAGCCATCTAGGTAACAGAAATACTTGTGACATGCTAGTCTCTCTAACATCTGATCAATGTAGGGTAAGGGGAAATGGTCTTTCTTAGTAGGTACATTCAGCTTCCTATAGTCTATACACATCCTCCATCATGTCACAAGTGTAGTAGCAATTAATTCATTTTTATCGTTAGTTACTACGGTAGTACCTCCCTTCTTAGGCGCTACCTAGACAGGACAGACCCATTGAGAATCAAAAATAGAGTAAATAATGCCAGCATCAAGTAATTTTTGTACCTATTTTCTCACCACCTCCTGCATAGGAGGGTTTAACCGCCTCTGACATGTGAACTAGGCTTATCACCTTATTCTAGGTGAATGTGGTGCATACAAAAAGCAGGACTAATGCCTTGTAAATCGTTAATGTTATACCCAATGGCCTTTTTATGGGTTCTCAAAATAGCCAATAAAGAAGAGAGTTGGCTATCAGTTAGGCTATCATTGACAATTATAGGGTTCATCTCATGATCATCAAGAAATACATAGTTAAGTAGGGAGGGAAGGGGTTTAAGTTCAGGTTTCTTTACCTCGTTAACCCTGGATGGGTCACCTAAGCTATAAACCTTTTGCTTCTTACATTCCTCTATAGTTAGTAGTTTCTCGATCTCACCAACTTCTTGATTCCATGAACTCGTCTCAGCAACGAAATCAGTCACTAGGGCAATCTCCAAAGGACCCATGTTCAAACACAAAGCAAGACATTCATCAATAGTAAGATCAACTATATCAATCCTATGACATGTCTCTTCTAGCATGGGGTGCTTCAAAGCATTATGTAAATTGAAAGTGATTGCATCATCCCCCACAGTCAGTGACAATTTTCCATGTTTAACATCTATTACTGCCCCTAGAGTATGAAGTAACGGTCTACCCAAGATGATAGGAACGTGGGTATCTTCAGCCATGTCTAACACAACAAAGTCAACGGGAATGAAAAAATTCCCTACTCTAACTGGGACATCTTCCAAGACACTCAATGGGTGCTTAATAGATTGGTCAACCATCTGTAAGGTCATGTTTATAACATTGAGTTGACCGATATTTAACTTTTTGCAAATATAGTAAGGCATGACACTAACACTAGCCCCTAAATCGCAAAGAGCTCTATCAATAGATAATCGACCTATATGGGAAGGAATAGAAAAATTACGTGGATTCTTTAGCTTAGGAGGTTATCGACTTTGAAACACAACGTTGCATTCTTCAGTAAAGACCACCGTTTCAAATTCATTGAAGGATTGCTTCCTTGTCAATATATCTTTCAAAAACTTCGCATACGTCGGCACTTGAGTGATCAAATCAATAAAGGGAAAACTCACTTGCAAGTTCTTCACGACTTCCATAAACCTGCCAAACTGTTGATCGAGCTTGATCTTCTATTGTCTATGTGGAAAGGGAAGTGCGATTTTAAGTGGCTCGGCTTCCTTAGGCTTTTTCGCAGCTTTGGTTTGAACGTCATCAGGTAGAGTTGTTCCTCGATCGAGTGTGGGGTACCTCGATCGAGTATTGACTGTCCTCAATCGCGTTCTTTGCCTCCTCTATCGAGTACCTTCGAATGTCGAGAGGGTGTAGGCTTGGAAGAGGTTCCTCGATCGAGGACCTCACTGTCATCCTTCTCCTCACTTTTCTTCGTAGCACAAGAACGTCAACACCTTCTCTGTCACCAATATCTAGATTACCTAATCCCTTGGGATGCATATAGGGTTTCTTATCTTCATTCACGGGCATATTCGGACCTTGATATGTGGTGCCCCTCCTTAAATGAATAGCATTAGCTTGCTCATGAGATGGTTTACCTTGAGGAGGAAGATTTTCGGGTTTCCTAGAAGGGTTTTGGACAGCCAATTAAGCTACTTATGTGTCGAACATCTTGTTATGAGCCATGAGTTCAGAGATTTGAGTTGCTTGCTTCTGTTGATCCAAAAGACTCTGTTGCAACATAGCTTTCATCTCTGAAATATCATTATTTGGGGCTTGCTAAGGCTGTATCATTTGCATTTGTGGTTGACGTTGATTGTTGGACTGATTACCCCCTTGGTTCTGCCTATTACAATTGCCTTGATTACCACAATTTTTTAGGAATAACGTAATTGAGGTTATGTGGTTGTTGTTGTGGTCGCGGGTTTTGCATATTCTGGCTTGACCATTGGAGGTATGGATGCTCCTTAGTCCTTTCACTATAAAAATTAGAGAACGGGTTACCTTGCCTATAAAATTGAAAGGCATTAACTTGCTCTATTGTGCTCAAACACTCAACCGCATTATGGCCATCAATACCACAACGAGCACAAGACTCCTCCTGTTAAACCATAGCATGCACCATTTGCTTATTACACAAATATTAGGTTGTCTGCAGTTCCGCAATTTGAGAAGTTAAGGCTTATACCTGAGCTACAACGACATTATCAGAACCACTCCCTCTTCTAGTCCCTCTGGGGTTTCCATACTCAGCAGTGTGAGTAGCTATCTCATCTATCAATTTCCAGGCATTATCATCAGTAGTATTGGTCTGGAAACTCCCATTGGCAGAAGAATCAAGGAGAGCTCTATGATCGTCATACAACCCGTTGTAAAACTGGTTGCAAAGAAACCACTTCTGAAAACCATGATGTGGGATCGAACGGACTAGTCTTTTGAAGCGAATCCACGCCTTATTCAAATCTTCAGTGGCCCTTGCTTGAAACTTCTGATTTGGCTTCACTACGCATTAGTCTTTTGTGGTGGAAAATATCTCTTGTAGAACGCAAGAGCCAAATAATTCTAATCTATAATGACAAGAGAAGCCATATCCAAATCACGTAGCCACTCTGCATCACCATCTCACAGAGAAAAAGGGAAAAACACCTACTTTACTTGATCCTGAGTCACTCCAGCAGTCAAAGGGATGGAACAACAATAATCAGTAAATTTCTCCATATTCTTTTCAGGGTCCTCTCCAGGTCCTCCTCCAAACATATTCCGCTCCACCAAGTTGATGTAAGATGGGCGAATTTAAAAAGTGCCTTTGTCAGTAGTCGGGAGACTGAATCCTTTAGGGATGGACTCCAAATTTGACTCCGAATGACTTTCTAAGGTAGGCATCTTGATTACGGGAGGAATAAAGTATCGGTGTCAGAAACAAAGTTGTCCTCTTCAAAGGACGGAGTTTCTGTGAAATTAAATTTCTCGTAATCGGCTTCAAGTGTACTCAAGTCTTCCACTTGGTTGATATCTCTCTGAAAGTTCCGTCTATAATGAAAAGTCTTCTCTACTTCGGGATCAAAAGGTATAATCACAGACCTGGTAGACCTGGGCATACTTGAAACTAACAAGAAAAATATGAGAACAGCCACAAGGAACTGGGGTTCCCTGAGCCAAAAGACAAATTAAACAGAAACAAACAAAAAATACTTGCCTCTCCGGCAACGACGCCAAATTTGACAAGGCTAAAGTCGTATCACTTAAATGAAAATAAACCTGTAACAAACTACTAACAAATAGATAACGGTAAGACAAGTATCGAATCCACAGGGAGGCGGTAATTTACTAGTTTGCAAATATTTAAAGTGTCTTAAAGTACAATTTCTTAGAGATTTGTTTGGTTTGGTTTCTAACAACTAATAACAATATGAAATAAAGATGTGATCAAATATATTAAGAAAGTCTAGGGATTAGGTTCACTAGGTCAGTTATCCGGGGATGTAAATTAATCAATCAAGAGATAAACCAAACTATCTAAGGTCACAAGATCGGCCGATTCAATTATGTCCTTTAAGTCAAGATTAACATGCGATTGTTATAATTAATCTATTCCTATCTGATTATTGTAATCTATATTAGTATTAACCCGGTCGGTGATAATCCTAATTCGCTTTACTAATTAACAATTCAGGCCTTAAATAAATTAATTAGAATAAAACAACAATTAGACGATAGTTTATACGATTTGGCAATTAAACAATCAATTAATCCCCTTCTAACAACCTAGATCCCCATTCTCCCTAGATAATAGAWTTAGCTACTCATAATAATYATACTAACAACGATAACAAGAAGAGAAAACATAATTAAAGACATAAAATATGAATAAAGAGTAATTGCAATAACTTGAATTGAAATAAATTAAAGTGCGATGAATAATTACTGTAACTAAGGAATTAATAAACACAATGCGTATATCTGAAGGAATAAAGTAATAACACTAGATCTAGGATTTCTAAAAGTATTGAATTTGAAATAAAGCATAGACTAACAATAAAACACGAGTTTCCTATTTATATTACAAAACAGCGGACTTAAAAGATTTTCCGGAAAGTCTTCAGCAAGGAGGAAACTCGATCGAGTTAAGCATACTCCATCATGAACATCATTCTCGATCGAGATACTACCTACTCGATCGAGGAACCAATTCTCAGCACTTCATCTTCATGATTTCTTCTCTTCCTTCTATCTTTCCTTCTTGGTTTCCATGCTATCTTCCTCGAACTCCATCTTGCCGACTCCACGGTGCTCGTTATCATCAAATTGCTCCACAAATGTATCCAATCTGCATTTAAACACCAAATAACGAAAGTATCGACATTCAAACATAAACGGCATATAAAATGACATATCAATGCACAAAACCGTCTTAAAAGTAGCTAAGGGAAGGCATAAAAATGTATATAAATTCGACTCATCACCAAGATTTTTGTTTTTATGATATTTGTTTAGTATTTTAGGGTTCTCTTGTTCTCTGATACCATGCTAAGAGAACAATTTAGGTACGGAAAACCAATCTGCTTTTACATTCAATGTTAAATCGGTATTTATACAACTTAACGCATTAGGGTTGGAAAGTAAACCAAGCCCATGACACAATATTATTAACGTATTTATGACCTAGGACAGGCCTAACTTATTAGTTCAGTGCATAATTTTCAGTTTAAAAGAACAAGGCAATAATGGATGAACCTCGATTATTTGTTTTATACTTTCGAAAATTTTTAAAAATGCAAAAAATAAAATTCGATGGATCGCATTAGCATTTGATGGACATAAACTAAATTAGAGGTGCTAATAATTAACACGGCCCAAAAACACAACAGAACCCGTCATGAAGTTGTTGGGTTAGGGTTGAGAGGTTGTCACCCATTTAAGTAATTGGGTTGACACGGACACGAGATGAAACATAAATGGGTCGGGTTAAGGTTGAGCTCTTTTGACACAAACCCGACACGAATAACCCATTTATTAAAAAGTTTCATAATATACATGGGTTCAATCAGTGATCCAACGAAACAACTTAAAAATAACCATTCTCAATCACCATTTTTGGGATAATAAGGCTATAAAACTGATGTGAGTCGTATTGACGCACATTTAGTCCCCTAAATAGCCTCGTTCTACATTCTTTTACGTGTTTATTAGGGTGATTTCTTGTTTTTAGGTACCTATTTTATATGATATGAGGTTTTGGTGCCTTTGGTTGGAGAAGAGTGCCAACCTTGCTTTATCGGAGCATTTCAGAGTTAAATTGATTGCATCTAACGACCAAGTATCAAAGAGGATACGGAGACTAAATTCCATAGTGATTAGAGGAAGTATTCTGGCAATGTAGACTAGCCCCCACGATTCTAGAGGAGCCCTCACGAGCCGGAGGCAGCCATGCTAAAATGCATGGGAAAAGCAGTAGAGCTCGTGCGAGCTCAACCTCACCTCTAGTGAGCTCGAGCCTAACTCGTGCGAGCTCCCAAGAGCTCGAGCGATCCTTACAACAGGACCACTTCCTCACCTAAGAAAGAAGCCCCATGAGTTGCTCTAAATCTAGAACGTCTCCGAATTTCCACAAGGGGTCTAATCGTCATTTAAGCCCTTAGTTAACCCTAACACTTGTACTTAGTATAAAAATCTTATGTCATTAGAAGAAAAAGGAATCTAGAAATATCATCTTGGGGACTCAACTAGTTTAGATTAGTTTAATTACATCTTAATCATTTCCTTATTGCTCAAGTAATATTAGATCTAGTTTGTAATTGAAAAATTCTTGGGTTTTGGATTGAAGAATTGACAACTTATTCACATGTAATGTTATGGGTTAGATCTATGCTTAATGAGTTCATATGAATGATTGTATGTTGTGTTTTCAACTTATGCACATGTTATGTTTGATGAAATACTTGATTGACAAGCTAGCATGATTCTTTATCCTTTAACCAATACTTGTAAGACATAAATCAACTCAAGGATTGTTAGACCATGCATATAGTTAAATAGGGATAACCAAGTCGTTGTAGTTGTCGTAAGCTATAAACCAACTCGGCTCTGTGACCTAAGTCTCTTTAGGAATTGTAAGATATAAACTAACTCGATCATAACACAAATACAATTTTTTGTTTGACTCATTATTTTGATTATACCATGATTCCCCTATGAACCCATGACACCCTAGTGCCTTTAATCATTTTTTTACATCTTTATCCTTACTTTCATGTCTTGTTATTTCATTTGTTTATATTTTTGTTGTAGTAGTTTAGTTTACATCTTAAACCCAAATTGTGACACAAGGACATATCTACTTGCATTTGATAACCGTTTGACTACCCATATCGTGGATCGACTCTGACTTACCGCTTGCTAGTTGTTTACTGGATTTATAAGTATTGTTTGATAGCACAATGACGAACTAGGGTGGACCTCCTATCAAAATGGCGTCGTTGCCGGGGACGGTGTATTGTTGAATTGGTATAATTTATTACTCTTTAGTTGTGCCTTTCTTTGCCTTGGGGAACTCAACTCCTTAAGGTAGTTCTTAACTTCTTCGAGTAGTTTCTATGCTTGTAGCCATGTATTCGTTATCAAAATGACAACACAAAATTTTACTCAAGAAGTGTTTTTGGCAAGATGGATCCTTTGGGTACAACTTCAATGGGCATGGGAGCTTTGAGGAACGCGCTTACACATATCTTCATCAAAGCCTCAATAAAGAAGAACCATACCATAGCCCAAATCTTTCACTACAAAGCCCAAACATCCATCCCCAAAGGTTGAAATACCATATCTTTCTTAATAATCCGTTTCACCAATACTACACCCAATAAGGGTATGAAGACAACCAAAACCTCTATATGCAACCCATAGTACTACATATTTTCAAAAAACAACAACAATTTTTTGAGCAAGTACACAAGGAGAGCAAGACAAGGGACAAGTTGTTGGATGAACTTGTGAAACATGGGGAAGAATTGGAAACTCAACTAACTCAATTGGAGACCTTTCCAGGGGTACTCAACGAAGAAAGCGATGATGAGGAAGCATTTGAAGAGTACGGTGAAACCATGCTAGTGACTACCCCACCAATTGCACCCCTCGAATTTATGGGTATTGATCACCCAACCAACTCTGAAATCAACACTTGCAAGTGGGAGCTTGAAAGGGGCGCCCATATGACGAGGGATAATAAGTCAAAGGAGCTAAGTTTCTTGATCTATTTCGAGTATGAAAGTGTGGTATTCGATGAAAAAGTTACAAAGTTGAGTAAGCCAAATACTCTTAGCCTTTGTGAGTATGAGGGCGTGTCATTCGAAGTAGAAGTGGGATTAGTAGAGAGCGAGTTGATAAGGAGAAATGAAGCCCCTATTAATGATTCTTATGGGGAGAGTGATGATGACATGATAATGGAAGACGATGATGATGGGCATAAACCATACAACTATTCATGGGACGAAGAAATGATGGGAATACATGGAGGATGGACTCATAAGATTAACACGCTTGAGGGGCCCATCCTTGAAAAGTTTGAAGTTTGGATTTGTGAAGAGGGAGAATTCCCTATGTAGACCTCACGACACCCACCATAGAACCTATGCTTATTAATGATGATCTCGAAAGCCTATTCAAAGAGTTAAATGTGTCATGCAAAAGGTTCTTGATGGAGAAACTTAAAGAGGGAATAATGAGCGGACTTCCTTGTGAAGACTTGGCGTCTACGATTTCCATTACTATGTCATCCCATCATCAAGACTATGACATTATCTATAATCATGAAGAATGGATTAATTCGGAAGTTATTATCATCATTAAATTAGAAGAAGATAGGCGAGAATGGAAGCCTCCCGATAACAAGAAATGCATGAGCACTATCATGAAGGGCTCGACAAACTATGGCAACATAGCTAAGAAGCAACAAGGGAAACACAAAAGGCGATCCCCTATGCGAAGTTGAAGCTACTTTATCTAGAGATGGTTAAAATCATACTCATGCTTATTTGAAGGCTATTCGCAAGTTTTCGATCGGCTATTAAGGGCATTAAGTTACCTGGATAATTACAACAAAGCTCACCCTTTAATTTACTTTGGTAGAGTTTTATCTGAAACCACCATATTGGAGTAGGTGTCCTCCTCATTAGTACGCCTACATAATAAATCTCGCAAAAGGAATAGTAGGGATATAATTTATTATTTGTCAGTTGATCAACGTATATCGGTAACTTTCGGCTGACTAGAGTTTGACGTTACTGTCGTAAGACGGCGGTGATTAACTGATCCCTTTCGGTCACACCTATAGGATGATGCCCAAGTGGAAAAACTAATTATTGGTATAAGATATAATATATAACTAGTATCTTGTATAAGTTGACTTTTTATTTAGTTAAGTGAATTTATTTATTGATAACGGGTTACGAACTCAGGCCAAAGGAATTTATTATTCAACTATATGATAATTTATTAATAAATAAATAGAATTTAGTAATTAATAGTTAATTAACTAAATTATTACGATATGTGTGTATATTGTGAGGCGGAGGTAATTAGTTAATTATATTTAAAAGAGATTGTAAAATTAACTAATTAATTATTATGAGACACATTTTATATTGATAAAATGGTAAAATGTTACTTAAAAGTTAAGTATATATTAATATTTAATTAGTCTTTATTTAAGTGTTAAATAATAGAATTAAATTAAATTAATATTTAATTATATAAGATAATTAAATATAAGTCTTATAAGCTTGTGGGACAAATGTCGAAAATTGAAATGGATTCAAATAAGTCCATTTGTACCACCTAAATTAGTGGAGTGTGTAATCCACCAACCCACCAACTTGTGTATGTGAAATATTTAAATTTCACATCTATAAATACCCCCTATTACACACTTATTTGTGAGTTTTTTTTAAGACAAAAAATCACAAAAACAAGGCCATAAGAAGAGGAAAAAGAAAAAGAAAATTTCTTCATCTTCTTCATCATAAACTTGATCAAATTGTTGATCATTCACATCATTAATTCACATATATAATAATATACTTTTACTAATATTATTAAAGTAATAATATTACATAATAAACAAGATAATTCTAATATTATCTAGTTAGTAATATTAAGATTATTTGGGGTAATCTTGGGTGCATCCAAAGGAGGTTTTCTAAGTTGAAAACTTGGTCTAGGAGGATCATCCATAAGCTTGTAGATTATTCATAAGACTACAATTGTTGTAGATTTATTGCCTTTAACCAATGTAAGGATTTTTCTTCTTTATTTTAGTTTTTAGTTTGCATGCATGTGTATTAAGACTATCTTAATTAAATTAACATATAATTTAGTATGAAATTAGAAGAGTCTAATGAGAGTCTAAAACTAACAAGTGGTATCAGAGCATTGTTATTCACATGCATGTCATCTTAACACGGTTTTATCACTTTATTTGATAAATTGATAAAAATTTAATATTTTGGTGTTAAAATTAGTTTTATCACAAAATATTAATTTTCATGTAATAATCTGGTTCAAAAATGTTTTGGGTCGAAAATTTGAATCTTATGGTATTTTATAGCATATAATTATATTTACCGAGTTAAAATGAGTTAATATGCACTAATTTTTGTTAATTGTTAATAAAATTAAGTTTCATGTTAACTTTGGACATGATTATTTACATATAATCACTTGCATGTTATATTTATTAGAAGTAGAATTTTAGAAATTAATTTGATTATTTCATAGTTTATTGATTTTTATGTGATAAAAATTGGTAAATAGTGATTAATTTGTGAATAAATGTCAAATAAATTTTTATGGTCGAAAGTTTTCAATTTTTAACTTCTGGAAATTTTTCCAAGAAGTTCAAAATTTTTTTTCGAATTTTTCCATAATTTTATTATTTAATTTGGAATTAATTAGTAACAGTTACACAATTATTAGTTAATTTATAAAATTGTTATAAAATGAATTTATGAGTTAAATTTTTGACATTAATATATTTATGTCAAGGTACCAGAATATATAAAATTTTTAAAATATAATTTTTCATAAGGGTTATGATTAATTTGTTTTTATTACATAAAAGTCGTAATTTATAAGTTAATTATGCTTTAAAATTGTCAATTCACCTACTAAATTACCAAAATAATTAGCGAGGACTAATTTTTGGTATTGGACCATATTATTTAACTAAGTTTATCTTAAAATGTAACACCCGTAATTTACCGATTTCATATTTTAAGCTATTTTGATAATTAATTAGACTAATTATGATTTTAAAACTTATTTTTATAAAATATGAATTTTATAGTATAATATTTATATTAGCAATAATAAGTTCCGTCTTGAGTGTATAGTATCCTTAAGACGTGTTTTAAGTCAAAACGACTCAAATTGAGCATTTATGGGCTTAAGTTGCTTATTGGGCCTATTTCCTCCTACACTCCTTCATAAACCCTTGTTTCTTCATCTCCTTCAATCATTTTTCAGCAAACCCCCTTCCTCTCATACACCATTGTTGCTCCTTCTCTAATTCTTCACTAAAATTCTCATAACTTCTTCGTTTTTAGTCCGTTTCGAGCGTCGTTTGCGCCATTCTTCTCCTCTCGTCGTCCCTCATCTTTCTATATAAGAAAAAGCTCGTCTCAAAGACATCCGAAATTCTGTCCCTTCTCAAGTAGTCTCGAAATTCGTGTCTAACTCGTTCCTTTGTTGTTTAGGTGGAGATTTGGAAGTCCCGGATAAAAATAATTGCGTTATTAAGGATTCTCGCGAAGATTAGGAAGCAAAAGGTAATGGTGAAGGGTTACTCGACTTTACATCAATTTTATGTGTTTACATGTATGTTTATGTGTGGAATATATTGATTTATGTTAAAGATGAGTTCTTTATATATTGTTGTTGTTTTATTATCAAGATTGATGGAAATTTGGTTGGATGTTTCATATCTAGCCTATGTTTGTCTTTTGAGAATGTTAATGGTGATGGATTCATGTTCAATTGGCTAATTACTTCATTTTTCTCATATAACAATGTTTGTTCACTTGAAAGTTATGGGAATTGTCATATGTAAACTATTAAAGGATGAATTTGGTGTATTTTGGGATGGTTGTTGGCTTACGTGCTGGTTTACGTCTTATACGTGTTTACCATCTCATGAAAAGTTGTAAATTATGTTGGAGATATGTTGTTTGGTTCGAAATGGTGATTTTCGTGTACAGGGGTCCCCAGCTGGTGGGCTGGCAGTCGGTCCACTGGCCGACTGGGAACCTTCTGTTTGTTGTTTCTCGAAATTTTGGAAAATAAACATCAGGTGCCTCCAGCCGGTCTGCTATCGGCTGGGAGCACTCTGGTGGGTTTTTGTTTGTTGGAAGCTTGGGTGTTGTCCCAGCCGGTGGACCGGCAGCCGGTTGAGCGACCGGGAGCACACTTGTGTGAGTTTTTCATACTTTGCCTATTGTCCCAGTCGGTGGGCTGGCGGCCGGTCCACTGGTCGGCTAGGGATACACTGATTGTTTTTCTTCATTGTTTTATCCAATATTCTCTATGCCTTGTTAAGATGAATTGTTTACACTTTAATCTCATGTTTTGTTATCAAATGAGCATGTGTATGTTACTTGGCATGTTTAATCGGTTGGGAGTTTACCTTCCGGTTGGTTGTATTGTGAATCGGTTGGGAGTTTACCTTCCGGTTTGGTTGTATTGTGAATCGGTTGGGAGTTTACCTTCCGGTTTGGATGCTGTTGAATCGGTTAGAAGTTTACCTTCCGGTTATGATTGAGTTGTCGTATGCCATCATTTGTCTATATCTCTTTCTCTTATGATTCTAATGAGTGAAATTGACATGATGCCTCATATACTTGCTTAACTTGCCTCCGCCGTACTTGTGTTGTACTGGCAAGTACGGGTTTAGTCACTTGTGATGTGATGGCAAGTGTACTTTATCTCTTGTCACTTTAGCCACTTTCGTGTTGTGCTGGCGATTGGGGTACTCGACCATTGTGTCTAGTGATCGAGTCTTGGGTGCGGGTTGTGCTGCCGCATGTCGTGAGTTTGGCCAGATATAGACAAGGGAGTACCTAGCTAGTCGTCCTACCAGGGGAAAGTATGTGTCTAGAGTGTGAAAGCTTGTTATAGGTCTTGAATAAATGCATATGTCCTTTTACATTAGATTCATCTCATGTTTTTATGATTGTTTGTGTCTCGGACATGTTTTAAAGGTAACCTCTGAGCCGGACACTTGTTTGATTATGCGTGGTGTATTGGACATGTTTTAAAGGTA
>VHZZ01001367.1:39988-57915 GCA_009801015.1 Silene noctiflora | reverse complement strand
GATATGTAAAATGGGTAAATTAAATGGGTTAAAACCGGTGCATGGGGAATGGATCAATGTGTTTTTAATTCTTTTTATTTAGTCTAAAAAAAACATAATGATCATTCTCACCTTAGGTCATGCAAGCCTATATGTCTTGAGAATACAAAAATAAGAAAAGCATGGGTGTCTCTTCTCTCTCTTTGGCCGGTTTCAACATGGGAAAAACAAGAGTTTTGTTTTTCCATTTTTCATTCCTTCATTTTTAGTTTTGAATGTTCAAAACATTATTCATTCTCTCTAAAAATAAAAAKATGAAGATCTATAATTTTGTTCATTCTTGATCACAAAACCGAATCATATACTATTGTAGTAGTTATTTTTATTTGTGATATTAAGGTCATCTCTTACATAAACTAGATAAATTTATGTACTAGATTTAAAGGTGAATCTTGTCTTGGGTTTTCTCCTTTAGAGGGTTTCTATTCTTGAGGCCTTAAGGAGGATCATTCCATTTTATTTTAAGCTCAAGAACAACCGAAGTAGGTGACTTTGGTTGTGCCCAGTAAACCGAAATTTCTTATATGTAAGTAAAAATTTCTTCTTTATATCTTGTTTTGTTGTGCATGCATAAAGATCACAATAACTAATTTGTTAATTATCAAATCAGTATGTTTACATCCATTATGTGAAACCTTCAGTTTTATGTAGTGCTTAGGAGATGATATTGGCATGGATTAACAAGAATTCTTGTGTTGTCCCCTTTACAAATTGTCTTGCACTATAAGTGTTTGAGGAAATGCTTGAATGAGTAAGTTCAGTCCTTTCCTCTATTTATCTACATATTGGGTGAGTAACTTGACTAGTAATAGGATTTTGATGACAATTTATGGGTCAGGGTTAATTGAATGAGTAAGTTAATTAATCTTAAAGTAGGGGTTAGATTCACATCGAGAGGGTGGGTCTTTCCTTTGCTATCTACTCTAGAAAATTATTAGTCCATGCCTAATTTCCGTCTCTAACTACATAGGTGAATCCAAACATCCTAGTTCTCTTAATCAATGTTTTAGACCATCTTTAGTTATGACTCCGTTTTTACTTGTTTTAGTTTATATTCTAGTAATTAGTTTAAAATCAATCCATTTTCTTTGTTCGAGTTAAACTAGAGCATAAACAACCATTCCTAGTGCCAAAATTTTGTCCTTCGGGTTCGACCCTTGAAAGCTATAACGAGCAATCGTATACTTGCGAGGCTTTAGAAATTTTAAAGCATATCATCTAGACACAAACTTTCCCTTTGTAGAACGACTAGCTAGGTACGTCCTAGTCTACATCTGGCCAAACTTACGACATGCGGCAGCACAGCCTGCACCCAAGACTCGATCACTAGACACGATGGTCGAGTACCGCAATCGCCAGCACAGCACGAAAGTGGCAGAAGTGACAAGAGATAAAGCACACTTGCCAGCACAGCACAAGTGGCAAACCCATACTTCCCAGCACAGCACAAGTGCGGCGTAAGGCAAGTTAAGCAAGAATATAAGGCATCATGCCAATTTCAATGATTAGAAACACAAGAGAATGAAATGTAAAAAAATGATAACATGTGAGTCAAACAACGCAGAACATGAGATGAAACGTAAACAAATCATGAACTCATTACTTATTAATTTTATATATGTAATAAGAATAAGAAAAAAGGAACATAAGGTTCCCAGCCGGCAGAGCCCTCGGCGACCGACCAACCGGCCGTGCACCACAACCCAAATCAAAACTTAAAATTTTGTAACAGAAACTTCCTAGCCAGCCAGGGCACCGACGGCCGGTCCTCCGATTGGGAGAACACCTTAACATGAAACTTCCCCCAAAGTTACAGTGACCTCCACCCGGCCTGTCGACCGGAGCCGGTCCACCGGCTGTGGACGACACCTACGGGTCAATCTTCACCAAAAATTAATACAACTTACAGAAACTTCCCACCCGGCCAGGGCACCGGCGGCCGGTCCTCCGGCTAGGACACACTCAATCTCATATTTGAACAAGTAAGATACAGAAGGTTCGCAGCCGGCCTGTGGACCGGCAGCCGGCCCACCGGCTGGGACGACATGTACATGAAATAAGCAACAAAACTCTATAAGATGATTTCTACATGGAATTTTCATATATTCTTGAGACGGAAAACACGTAATAAGCGGAAAATAGCATGTTATACCATTCAACATCAAACATACTCCAATTTCATAGCTAATGCACCACCATTTATGAACTTTTGAGACAATTATGCCCAACATGACAAGAATGACATATTCACCAAAATTAAGCATGAATTCAACTTATAATCAATTATTCACATAAGATGAACATGATAAATCATAAACAAAGCATTAAACACACCAAAGCATACAAATTTATCAACTTTAACATGTAAACATCACATTTAATACAATTAAACACATAATTCCAGTGTAATGTCGAGTAACCTATCACCGTTACCTTGATGGCTCTTCAATCTACTAGTGAGTCGTCACCAATGTAGCTATCTTCCTCCGAGTCTTCTAAATTTCTAGCTAAACACAAAATTGAATGGTTAAAAAAAGAATTCACCCTCTTAGGGAGGTTAGGGTTTCGAAAATCACAAGAAAGGGAGAAAATGTTGCCTTTCTTACTTACAAAGATGAAGAACGAGAAAAGGGGAAGAATGGCGCGAAAACCACTTGAATTGGTTTGGAAATAAAGAAGTTATGGTGATTTGAAGCTTTGAAGGAATATTGTGTTTTAATGGTGATGAAGGTTGAGTGAATTTCATAAAAATGAGTGAGGGAGATGAAGTATGAGGGTTTTTGGTGAGGGTTTCAGTAGAGAAAGCTTGTATATGGGTCCAACTATAATTCAAGGCCCAAAACAACTCAAAATGAGTCGAAAATGACTTAAAATACGTCTTAAGGCTACTATACACTCACGACAGATTATAATATTACATTTATAAATATTATACTCAAAAATATATTTTTACCCAATAATAAGTTTTAAACCTAATTAGTCTTAATTAAATTATTAAATTACTTTTAAGACCATAAATAAAAATTACGGGTGTTACAATCTTCCCTCCTTTTAAAAAGTTTCGTCCTCGAAACTTGAGGCAAGGGAGATTACCTTAGGAAAACAAACTAGGGTACTTGCTCCGCATGGAGGCTTTCGGTTCCCATGTATCTTCTTCCACATTGCCATATTGCCATAAAACCTTCACTAAGGGCAAAATCTTACTCCTTAAGTTCTCCTTTCAATCCAAGATACGAATTGGTCTCTCTTCAGAGGATAAACTCGGCTCAAGCTCGGGAATCTCATTTTGCAACACATGACTAGGGTCGCCAATGTATTTCCTAAGTTGAGAAACATGGAAAACATCATGAACTTCACCCAAATTCAAGGGCAAATCCAATTTGTAAGCCACAACACCAATTCTCTTCACAACATCATAAGGTCTAATTTACTTTAGACTCAACTTTCCCTTTACACCAAATCTCTTCACTCCTTTCAAAGGTGAAACCTTCATGTGAACCCCTGATCGATAGCATAATTTAAACTTAAGTAAAATAGCGGAAATCATGAGATTTTTAAAACTTCTTAAAACATAACTAAACTTCAAGTCAAAAGTGGGTTCAAAATGCGATAAACATGCGGAAATATAATTAGGTTATACAATAATCAGTCCGGGGAAAAGATATCCCATGAATAAAATGTAATAAGCAAGTACGGTGGATAAGTATAACGACTAATGACTAATACTAGGTCCAAGGTGTCATGCTTGCTAACTCACACGTCTTCACCCCAAAATCTGCATCACAAACCTGTCATTCATGAAACATGAATGCCACAGTTAGTGGAGAGTAACTCAAGGTCCTCCCAGCCACAATACATCAAATCGTACATAAACAAGCACATTAAACATGTAAGCATACATGAAAATTGCGATCGACATAAGCATTTGATAAGATAGATAAACTAAAGCATGTGATAAGCATGTGAATACAATAAAGATCAAAGGCATACGAATCATTCATAAATGTTAATCCGACTAAAACATCGCCTATGGAATCATTATGACAAGCCAACATAGATATCATATAACATGGATATCAGGAAGCCAACAAATAGTACATGTGAGTGAAAACCGTAGACATTGCTTTGAAAGTCTTTTAGCAAACAAGCATGTGCTTACTTATGGCTTGCATCTCACCATAAATACGGATGAGAACGTCAATCCCGGCAATCATATCGCAACTAAAGGGTTGCATCTCACCTTTAGTGTCCGATAGGATCAAAGCAAACCTAACCATACGGGTGTCCGACTCAGATTTTATCTTTAAAACATGTCCAAGACACCACGTATAGTTATACAAGTGTCTGGGTCAGAGGTTGCCTTTAAAACACGTCCGAGACACAACCAATCAAACAAGCATGAGATGAAACTAATGGAAAATGGCATATGCACTCATTCAAGACAACTATAACAAGATCCAAAAGAAAGCTCTAGACACAATACTTTTCCCTGGTCGGACGACTAGCTCGGTAAGCCCTAGTCTATATCTGGCCAGACTCACGACATGCGACAGTGCAGCCCGCACCCAGACTCGATCACTAGACACGATGGTCGAGTACCCCAAACGCCAGTGCAGCGGGAAAGTGGCGGAAGTGTCAAGAGTTAAAGTACACTTGCCAGTAAAGCGCAAGTGGCCAATTCGTACTTGCCAGTGCAGCACAAGTAGCGAACCCGTACATTCTAGTGAAGCACAAGTAGGGTGGAGTCAATTTAAGAAAGAATATACGACATCATGTCAATTTCATTCATTAGAAACGTAAGAGATAGATATGTAGACAAATGTTAGCATATGATAACTCATATATGAACTATATATGATATTACCTGCGAATGTAACATAAATACCTTATACATACATCATTCATAAAACTTCTGAGTGAATAAGAGAAGAAGATAAAGAAACAGGGGCTCCCAGTCGGTTCATGCAACCGGCCGCCGGCCAACTGGCCTAGCCAACTTCTTAGACCAAAACTATAAAAACGGAACTGAAACTTCCCAGCCGTTCAGTGGCCGGCAGCCGGTCCGCCGACTGGGACACCTTGCTAAACCAAATTTCCCAAAATTTATAACAGAAACCTCACAACCGGTAGTGGACCAGCAGCCGGCCCACGGCTGGGAGGACACCCAAACCCAAAATCTTCAATTTGGAAACAGGAAACTCCCGGCCGGCCGTGGACCGGCAGCCGATCCACCGGCTGGGAGTACCTGACACTTGAAAAATAAACACAACATACAGACCACTCCCAGCCGGTCGTGGACCGGCAGCCGGCCCACTGGCTGGGACACACCCATTACCAAAATTGAACAATTTTGAAACAGAATGTTCCCAGCCGACCAGTAGACCGGCATCCGTTCTACCGACTGGGGACACCTGTAGACGAAAATTCAGCAAGTTTACATACAACATGATTTCCAACTCGATTTCTAACATGTTTTTGACACAGTAAACACTTGTAAGACGTAAACCAACATATAAACCACAACCATCCAACGTATGACCAATATTTCAACCAATTGTTTACATTTACTCAACTTTTCATGAATCTTTGATAAAAATAGCATCAACATGATTAAAGATGTCAACTTTAACACCATCCAACCATGTAAACACTAGCTATTCATAATTCACAAGGAATGGACATTTGAAACCATAAATAAGCTTGAAACATCACAAAGCGTGTAAATTTATCAACTTTAACATCCTTAAGACTACAAATACACATGTATATACATAAAATTGATGAAAAGTCGAGTAACCCATCACCGTTACCTCGAAAGCGTCTTTAATCCTCGCAAGAGCCTTCAATAATATAAGTATCCGCCTCCGGGTCGTCAAGGTTCTCACCTAAACAACAAATGATTGAGTTAGGCACGAATTTCGAGACTATTGAGATAGGACAGAATTTTGGACGTCTTCGAGATGAGCATTTTCTTACTTAGAAAGATGAGGGACGATGAGAGGAGAAGAATGGTGCAAACGGCACTCGAAACAGACTAAAAACGAAGGAGTTATGAGGATTTTAGTGATGACTTGGAAGAGGAACAACAATGGTGAGTGAGGGAAGAGTTGTTTGCTGAAAAATGAATGTGGAAAATGAAGAAATAAGGGTTTATGAGGGAGTATAGGAGGAACTAGGCCCAATAAGTGACTTAGGCCCATAAATGCTCAATTTGAGTCGTTTTTAGCTTAAATTACGTCTCAATGCTACTATACACTCGAGTCGGACCATAATATTACTAATATAAATATTATACCACAAAATTAATATTTTATAAAAATAAGCTTTAAAATCATAATTAGTCTAATTAATTATCAAAATAGCTTAAAATATGTAATCGGTAAATTACGGGTGTTACGCTTCAAGAACACCTTATCACCAACTTCAAACTCTAATGGTCTACGGCGAACATCGGCATAGGACTTTTGGCGATTTTGAGCGGCTTTCATTCTCTCTCGGATGAGCTTCACATGGTTAATCGTCTCGACTAGCTTGTCGGGTCCTAAGTCACGGAGATCACTTGCTTGATCCCAACAAATAGGACTACGTCACTTTCTTCCATATAAGGCTTCATACGGGGCCATCTTGATTGAAGCATGGAAACTATTGTTATAGGAAAATTCTACCAAAGGTAAGCTCTTCTCCCAACTAGCATGAAAGTCAAGGGCACAAGCATGGAACAAGTCTTCAAGCGTTTGAATGGTCCTTTCGGTTTGTCCATCGGTAGAGGCGTGAAATGCGGTACTCATTAATAGATTACTTCCCATAGCATCTTGAAGGGCTCTCCAAAATCTTGAACAAAATCTTGGGTCACGATCCGAAACAATCTCCTTCGAGACACCATGGTATCGAACAATCTCCTCAACGTAGGCACTAGCAAGGCGATCCAAACTCCAAGTCTCCTTAATAGGGATGAACCTAGCACACTTGGTCAATCTATCCACAACTACCCACACGGCATCCTTTCCACCAACGGTCTTGGGCAAAGCCGTCACAAAGTCGCACATCCAAGGGTTGTAGCAAACCTCCGGGTCTCTTATGCTAAATCTTCACTTGTTGACAAGTAAGGCATCTTCCAACATAGGTCACTATGTCAATATTCATGTTAGGCCACCAAAATTGAACTTCAATTCTTTATACATCTTGTCTCCTCCGGGGTGAATCGAATAAGGGGATAGATGAGCTTCATCAAGAACTCTCTTCCTCAAGTCAACGGCATCGGGAACATACATGCGGACATGGTATTGAAGATATCCACTTGCATCAATCTTGCAATCTTTGGCTTTACCTTCAAGAATCTTGGCTCGGAATCTCTTGAAGAAGCATCATCATCAAGGGCATCAAGGATCGCATGGTGAAGAACGGGATCGGAAATCATAGCACCTAGGTAATTGAATCCCCTCTCCATAACTTGGATGTTCAATCTACGAAAGTCGGCACAAAGATCGTCGGGAAGCACTCGAATGACACGCAAAGAATGGGTCGTCTTCCTACTAAGGGCATCGGCAACTATATTAGCTCTTCCTTCATGATACCAGAACTCCACATCATAATCATTTACCAACTCTAACCAACATCGTTGTCTCAAATTCAACTCCTTTTGGGTGAAGATATACTTCAAACTCTTGTGGTCGGTGAAGATATGGCAATGAACTCCAATAAGAAAGTGTCTCCACATCTTCAGGGCATGAACAACGGTTGCTAACTCAAGATCATGAGTGGGATAGTTCACCTCATGAACTCTCAATTATCGCGAGACATAGGCAACAACTCTTCTATTTTGCATGAGCACACAACCTATACCCATCTTAGAAGCATCACAATATACATCAAAGTCTACACCATCCTCGGGAAAGGTCAACACGGGAGCGGTAGTTAATCTTCTCTTCAACTCTTAGAAAGCATTTTCACAAGCATCGGTCCACACAAACGTGGATTCATTCTTCAAAAATTGAGTCACCGGTCTAGCAAGCTTGGAGAAATCTTTCACAAAGCGACGATAATAACACGCCAAACCCAGGAAACTACGGATCTCACCAACATCTGTAGGGCTCTTCTACTCAACTACGACTTCAATCTTCGCGGGATCTACTATGACACCATCCTTAGATATCACATGGCCAAGGAAAGAAACTTAGGACAACCAAAACTCACACTTAGAGAATTTGGCAAACCACTTTCGACGGCGAAGAATTCCTAACACGGTACGAAGATGATCAGCATGCTCTTCCTCGGTCTTGGAAAACACAAGAATATCGTCAATGAAGACTACAACACACTTGTCCAAGAATTCACTAAAGGTTCGGTTCATTTGGTCCAGGAAGATAGCGGGAGCATTGGTCAAACCAAATGGCATCACCTTAAATTCGAAATGTCCATATCTCGTGCGTAAGGTGGTCTTGGGAATATCAGAATCACGAATGGGGATTTGATGATAACTGGATCTCTAGTCAATCTTGGAGAAATTAGAAGCACCTTTGAGTTGATCAAACAAATCTTCAATTCTTGGTAGAGGATACTTGTTCTTGGTAGTCACATGATTATGCTCGCGGTAATTAATACAAAGTCTCATGGATCCATCCTTATTTTTCACAAAAAGCACGGGAGCACCCCAAGGTGAGGCACTAGGTCGAATGAATCCTTTCTCAATCATATCATCAAGTTGCAATCCCAAATACTCCAACTCGGTCGGTGACATACGATATGGGGCTTTAGCAATAGGTCCGGTTCCGAGTACAAGTTCGATAGAGAATTCCACATCACGCTCGGGAGGGATTCAAGGTAACTCGTTGGGACAGACATCGGCAAACTCACGAACCACGGGCACTTATTCATGTTTAGGAGAAGAGTTAGTAATAGAGGTCACCACACAAAAGTAGGCTTGGAAACCTTTCCTTACCATACTCACCAACTTCAAGGCGGAAATCAATTTCACACCCATTTGGGATCGGGTTCCCATATAGGTTACACGGACACCTAAAGGACTCTTATGATAAATCTTTTCATCTCTGCATTCAAATCTATCATAGTACTTAGAAAACCAATCCATACCTAGTATCACATCAAATTCATCTAGAGGAAAACGAAGTAGATTAGCGGGAAAGATAGTTCCTGAAAGTGAAATAGGGACATTGGAGTAGGAGAGGGAACAAGAAATAATCTCTCTGGATGGCAAAGATATAGGAGTATCTTAACTAGGAATAGGATCAAGGGCTAGATTTTTCCGAAAGATTGGAAGATATGAATGATAAAGATGCGCTGGTATCAAATAAAATAAGGCAAGGATGATCAATATTGAGATCATACCCGTGATGATGTAGGGATGTGCAGCGGCTTGGGTACGACTCATGACAAAGATAGTTCCTCTTGGCTTAGCATTAAAAGTAGGAGCATCCTTATTCTCGGCGCATTCATTGGCACGATGTCCGGGTTTCTTGCAATAGTAACAAGTCAAAGGTCTTGCATAGCATCCAACTCCGGGATGTAGAGCTTGCTTGCAAAGGAAGCACTTCCTAGCCTTCTCAAAGTTATTATTGTTGCTTGGTTGAGAAACTTGTCCACTTGACACTTGAACTTTTGGCACAAATTTCCTCTTGTTGGCATAACTTGAAGTAGAGAAAGGCACAAAGGGTCTTTTGCTATAAGAGTTGGGGCGATAGAATTGAGAGGCAACAAGAGGCTTAGCATCTTCATTAATAGCTTTCAAGGAACTTTCGGCCCAAATAGCACCATCATAGACCTCCACAAAGGACACGGAGTTCCTTCTCACCATACTCTCCATCTTAGGATTCAACTAATTCTTGTAGAAGTAGACACGGTCTTCCTTATCCTTCACAAACTTGACGGCAAAGTGAGAAAGATCATTGAATTTGTCGTTGTACTATTGGACATAAACCTTTCCTTATTTAAAGTTCATGAATTCCTTCAATCTTTGTTGCATGAGCTCCTTAGGATAGAAGCGGGTTTCCACCATGGTCTTGAAGCGTCTTCATTCAAGGTAGGGGTCTTGAGTAGCAGTAGGACCGGTTAGAGTCCAACACCTATCAGCTTCCTTCACGAGAAAGTGGGAGGTTAGCTTCACCTTATCTTGGTCTTGCACTTCATAGAGAGAAAAGTTCTTCTCCATATCACGAAACGAATTCAAAGCAACAATGGATCAAATTCACCTCCATAAGCCCTAGAGTTGTTCCTTGCAAGTTGGGTTGCAATCCAAGCAAAGCTAACTTGTCGATTTCCTTGATGAGCGGGTGGAGTGGGATTGACATTAGCGTTAGCATTAACTCCTTGTTGATTTTGTAGGATTTGAGTAAGGGCTTGCATGATGGTATTCTCCGCATTAGTTGGTCGTACCATCTTATTGCACAAATCCAAACAAGTTAGAACCTACCACATAGCATAAACAAATAGACTACCAACTTAGGTACTTAGTTCTACCCATATCTCATTCATTATTTTAAGGTGAAGTAGTATTTTAAGGTTGGGGAGCATGGGTGTGCGTCGGGAGCATCAATGCTCTGATACCAACTATGACACCTCGCGATAGTGCATGAATACATCTAGTAAATTACAGTGGAAAATACAGACTTAAAAAAAACCTTTAAAGTCTAATCGCGAAGTACCATTTAGTTAAACAAGCAAGATAAGTTTGGGGAAAAGACTTCCCATGAATAACATAGTTTAAAAGTTAGGTGAGTCTAAGCTACGAATAATAAAGTCCGAGGTCAATGCTCGCTAGCTCATACGGTCTCACCCTATGCAACAGTAACCTGTACTTGTCATTCATATAAACACGAACGCCACAGTCAGTGGGGAGTAACTCAAGGTTCTCTCAGCCACATTACATCGATATGAAGGTAAATAAGAACTCAAGTAAGCAAGGCATTTCAATTATGACATAGCAACTTAATTAGTGAAGCATATGAGATCATATATGATAGATATGCGAGACATAGATGAATTAATACATGAAGAATAAGCGATATATAAAGCTCGAAAGCTCTAAAGTAAGATCATAATAATAACATATTCAATGCTCAACTATGAACTCTAATGGAAAATGGCACATGCACTCATTCAAGACATATAGCAAACTCTCACTGCTCTAGACACATACTTTCCCATGGTAAAACGACTAGCTAGGTACGTCCTAGTTTAAATCTGGCCAGACTCACGACATGCGGCAGCATAGCCCGCACCCAAGAGTCGATCACTAGACACGATGGTCGAGTACCCCAATCGCCAACACAACACGAAAATGGCGGAAGTGACAAGAAATGAAGCGCACTTGCCAACACAGCACAAATGGAAAACTCATACTTGCCAGCACAACACACGTAGGGCGTAAGGCAAAGTAAGCAAGAATATAAGCTATCATGTCAATTTTATTCATTAAAAACACAAGAGAATGAAATGTAAACAAATGATAACATGTGAGTAAAACAATGTGGAACATGAGATGAAACGTAAACAAATCCTGAACTCATTACTCATAAATTGTATTTATGTAAGAAGAATAAGAAAAAGGGAACAAGAGGTTCCCAACCGGCAGAGGCACCGGCGACCGGCCAACCGACCGTGCACCACAACCCAAATCAAAATTTGAAATTTTATAACAGAAACTTATCAGCCGGTCAGGGCACGGACGGTCGGTCCTCCGGTTTGGAGAACACCAGAACATGAAATTTCTACCAAAGTTACAGTGACCTCCCAGCCGGCCTATGGACCGGCAGCCGGTCCACCGGCTGGGGACGACACCTACAGGTCAATCTTCACCAAAAATCAATACAACTTACAGAAACTTCCCAGCCGGCCAGGGCACCGGCCGCCGGTCCTCTGACTGGGACATACTCAATCTCATATTTGAAAAAATAAGTTACAGAAAGTTTTCAGCCGGCCTGTGAACCGGCAGCCGGCCCACCGGCTGGGACGACCTGTACACGAAATCAGCAACAAAACTCTATAAGATGATGTCTAAATGGAATTTTCATACATTCTTGAGACGGAAAACACGTAATAAGCGGAAAACAGCATGTTATACCATCCAACATCCAACATACTCCAAAATCATAGCTAATGCACCACCATTTATGAAATTTTGAGACAATTATGTCCAACATGACAAGAATGACATATTCACCAAAATTAAGCATGAATTCAATTTATAATCCATTATTCACATAAGATGAACATGCTAAATCATAGACAAATCATTTAACACAACAAAGCATGTAAATTTATCAATTTTAACATGTAAACATCACATTTAATACAATTAAACACATAATTCAATTGTAATGTCGAGTAACCTATCACCGTTACCTTGATAGCTCTTCAATCTTATAGTGAATCGTCAACAATGTATCTATCTTCCTTTAGGTCTTCTAAATTTCCACCTAAACACAAAATTGAAAGGTTAAATGAAGAATTCACCCTCTTAGGGGAGGTTAGGGTTTCAAAAATCACAATAGAGGGAGAAAAATGTTGCCTTTCTTACTTACAAAGATGAAGAACGAGAAAAGGGGAAGAATGGTGCGAAAACCACTTGAATTGGTTCAGAAATAAGTAAGTTATGATGATTTGAAGCTTTGAAGGAATATTCTATTTTAATGGTGATGAAGGTTGAGTGAATTTCATAAAAATGAGTGAGGGAGATGAAGTATGAGGGTTTTTGGAGAGGGTTTGAGTAAAAAAAGGTTGTATATGGGTCTAAATACAACCCTAGGCCCAAAACAACTCAAAATGAGTCGAAAATGACATAAAATACGTCTTAAAGATACGATACACTCAAGACGGACAATAATATTATTTTTATTAATATTATTCTCAAAATATATTTTTACCCAAAAGTAAGTTTTAAACCTAATTAGTCTTAATTAAATTATTAAATTACTTTTAAGACTATAAATAAAAATTACAGGTGTTACAGAGGTAGCTCGGCATAGGTGTAAGGTAGCTCGACCGAGACAAGACGAGCGGAAGGTTGTAACAAGGAAGGGTAAATGAAGTGCATCCCTTTGTAAGCCAATCGATGCCTCCCAACTCATTATACTTACACCATTTATGGAACCTAAAGATGGTCGTTTCATCGATCAAAGTATCTCCAGAAAAAGGTGTATATCTCAAATCATCATTAAATTCCGGACACAAAACTTGAGCCATCCTAGTTATAAGACCTCCAATTACAATCCCCTTAGTCTTCGCCGTTCCCCTAGCTATTGCTCTAAACCGAATGACCATCTCAAGTGCGGGGTTGAAATTATAATTAGGCAACTCTTGGACATTCAAATAAGACTCGAGAAAGGCCATGTCAAGTTGGCTAAGACCTCTCGTGTCACTCCGACCAATGATAGTCCCCGCAATAAATCTATGCCACACTCTAATTACCAGGTGATGAACATAGAAAGCAAGACACCTCCTAAAATTTACCAACTCCAACTCGGTAAGTGCTCTCCACAAGTGTGACTCGGTAAAACCCACGGGCTTTTCAAGGTCGGTCTCTGGAATTGTAAGTCCAAAAATAGCACTGAAACTAGCTAGTGTCAAACGGTGAGTTTCATTACATAATCGAAACTCCACACGCACCACATTTCTTTGATAAACCTTGAGACTAAATAACAACTCCAAAGTGAGGCTCAAGTAGGTAACCTCATACATGTTAAACATCGTCTCAAGACCCATTTCACTAAACAAAGACTCTTTTTGACCATGAATACCAAGTTTATCAAAAATACGATGACAAAGAAAACGAGTAGGCTCAAATTCGTTACATAGTAGCTTGGCAAATCGTTTTCGATTATCATCCTTCACAAAAAAAACCTCCGGGAAGCTTTCAAGCTGCTCAACCTCGACCACTAGCTCTTCCTCTCGCCCTTGAGACTCCGGTGGTTCATTAGAGTTACTCCCTTTTCTTCTCTTAGTACCCTTGGAGGTAGTGGCCTGACCTTTTCCTCTCAAATTCACGATTGATGTCGTCTTAAGCTCACCAAAAATTATGACCCAAAAGGTGCTTCAAATCCACACAAACAAGAGCCAATAAACAATAAAAATGCCTTATAAGAACACTAGAAGCAATGAATTAAAGCTAGAAGGCAATAATCAAACCCAATAAGCTAGTTTTTAAGTGACAAATTTGGAAAACTTTGAGTATGTAGAAGGTTGAAAAGTTAGTTTTTAATGTGTAGAAATGGATTACAATGAAATTTTGAGTAATTATAAGGAAATTTGGTTTAATTTGGTTGAGATTTTAGTCGGTTTTGATGAATTTGGGGATGAAAAAATGTATTAGGAAGATGAAGATAAGAGTATATAGGATGAATGTGCTGAATGTGTCAACACAAATGAAGCAAAGGACGAGGTTTTTGTTCATCTCGGGCGGGCTTGGCTTAGCTCGCCCGAATTCTGGGGCAGTGCAGAAATTAGGCCTTCATCTCGCTCGAGATGTCAGCGTCCTTCTCGAGATATAGCACGTCTCGCCCGAGCTGGCTCCGTCTCGCTCGAGATGAGCTGCTGCTCTGTTTTTTTTCTTTGTTTTGCTCTATGTCTCGCCCGAGCTCCCAATAAATCGCACGAGTTGTTGCCAAACTCGCATGAGTCCTTCATGCCTTTCCCGAGTCTTTGGCCAGAGTCCTTTTTCTTCATTTCTTTACGTTTTCTATCTTCTCATTTTCATCTTTCTCTTTCAAAATGCTCAATTAAAGTGTAAGATCCCTCCCTTTCTGTTAGTATAAGACTCTCATTAGACTATACTAATGAAATGTTAAATTACTAATTAATTTAATTTAACTGGTGTTAACTCACATGCAAGCAAAGGAAAAACAAAAAAAAGATAAATTTAGTAAGAATTTCCTTACACTGGTAATATGGCTATAAAATTACTACAATAGAAATTTTATGGAATAAAAATGCTTGGATGAACTCCTTAACTTCTAATTTGAAGCCTCCTTCTAGTTGCACCCAAAACTAACCCAAAAACCTAAACATTACTAACTATATAATATTTAGGTTAATCTTGTATAATATGTAATATTATTACACTAATAATATTAGATAATATATATTATTTTTATGTGAATTTTTGACGAGGTTTTTGATCAACAAATTTGATCAAATTTTGATGAAGAAATTTTTTTTCTCTCTTTTTCTTCTATGTAGCCAGTCAAAAGAGCCTTTTAGGGAGGCTTTTTTTATTAAAAATTCATCTCCATAAAAGTGTGTGTGATGGCCTATATATAGGCAACAATATGTAAAGAAATGAACTTAAAACATATTGTAATGGGCTTGGCCAACCCACATGGGTGACACCACTACAAATGTGACGGTCCAGTGGGCCAAAATCGGTCCATTTCGGTTTCCGACATTCGTCCTACAAATGCATATAAGACTTATGTTTAATAATCTTATATAATTAAATATTAATTTAATTTAATACAATTATTTAACACTTAAATAATGGTAATTAAATGTTAATCTAAACTTAACTATTAAATGACATTTTACCATTTTATCAATATAAAATGTGTCTTATAAGAATTAATTAGTTAGTTTTACAACCTCTTGTAAATATTATTAACTAATTACCTCCACCTCACAATATACATACATATCGTAATAATTTAAATAATTAAATATTAATTACTAAATTATAATCTATTTATTAATCAATTATCAAACAGTTGAATAATAAATACCTTTGACCCGAGTTCGTAACTCGTCATCAAAAAATAAATTCACTTGACTACAAAAAAGACAAAATATACAAGATACTAATTATATTTATATCGTATATATAAATAATTAGCTTTTCCATTTAGGCATCATCCTATAGGTGTCACCGAAAAGGATCAGTTAATCACCGCCGTCTTACGACAGTAACGTCAAACTCTAGTCAATCGAGCATTACCGATTTACGTTGATCAACTGACAATTAATAAATTATGTCCCTGATATTCCTTTTAAGAGATTTATTATGTAGACGCACTATTGAGGAGGACATCTACTCCAACAATCTCCCACTTGTCCGACACAACTGTGCGCTACCAATTCTCTTGTCAGTGAAAAAATCTCCCACTCAATGCAAGGTGTCTTTCAGGTCGTACTTGCACATGATCATATCATGAGTTGTTTCCTCGATGTGGAGTATAAATGTCTAACCGGATAATCTAATATAGATCACATCCGAGCGTGGCCACGTATTTTTAGTTACATCTCCTCGAATGGCCTTGAGATATTAAACCCTGACAAGGGTGGACAATCCTAGTGGCATATTTTCTTCGTGCGATACAGATCACAATGACCCAGTCAATGTCCATTGGCCTCCTTTTACGGCGCGACCTAAAACAAAAACCAAAGCCACCGGAAAACTATACCAACTTAGACAAATAGTCGCAAGACTAAAGAATGACTCAAAGGAATAAAAAGAAATCCTCCCCACGACCAGGGAACAAAAAGGACTCTATAGATGATCATTATCCGACATAGTGTCACCATATTATGCCTATGTAATCTACTAGTCATCACTCTGACTCTATGGTTGTTGAATACACCATCAATCGACTTACAATCTAGTCACTCCGAGACGTCACCTCATTAAGTAAATAGGGACAAAATACAATTGTAACACCCGCCCTGTTAGGGACCCTTTTGACCGTCGTTCCCTGACCTTAGAGATATGTTTTAGGCCACTGTTGAGTTCCGGAGGGTTAGTCCTTCGTTTTGCTGCCCGATGTGTTGGAGACTCGATCTAGCGGAGGATACTCGATCGAGTACATTAGTCACTCGATCGAGTGGAGGCAACTCCATCGATTAAGTTGGTTAATCGATCGAGTAGCTTGAGCCCAGCGATAAAATATATATCGTGTTATCGTGAAACCAGAATCATTTCATTTTCATTTCTTCTAAACCTAGATGTCGTCGCCTCGCTGTTCCTTCTCCTGTGTTCACCTTTTGAGAAGATTGGGGAAAGATGAGTCACCAAGGGGACGAGAGCATGTGTCGGGTAGCGGTCTTACCGCCAGGAGGCTTGTGTAGGTATGTTATCATCATCATCATAGTCTCCGTCAGTTTTAGTTATGTTTTATAGTATTAGTGATTGTTGGGATAGGTGTCCTCCACAATAGTGCGTTTACATAATAAATCTCATTTAAGGAATATTCTTGGGATACTCTTTGGCAATACTAGTCAGCTGATCAACATATATCGGTAACGGTTGGCCCTCTATGGTTTGACGTTACTGTCGTGAGACGACGGTGTTCAGCTGATCCCTTTCGGTCACACCTATAGGAGCGAGCCTCAACATTGTTGATTGACTGTATGGGATACAGTCAAATTAGTCCCTTGCTATATAGACTAAAAGTAAGTAAATTGAGTTAATTTAGAGAGATTGAGTTTAGAACTCGGGCCGACGGAGTTTATTATTTAATTATGCGAAAATTGAATAATAAATTATATGAGACGAGATTAAGGAATTAATTGTTAATTACTAAATTTATACTAAATGACTAATGCGATTAGCGTTGGTAGATATTATATGTATATGTAGAGTACATGTACGTATAATAAGTATTAAGAGACATAAATAATTGGGAAATAATTTTATCGTGAAAGATGATAAAAATATAACATTTACACCAATTTGTGAGACAAATTATAAAATCAAAATGAAGTCATTATGGGGACAAGTGAATCGTGTAAATGAAGGAGAAATAGGGCATAGACACAATCATTTTACTTGTGCATGCCTATTTCACTTTTTATGTATCCTAAATGTTGGAGTGAGTGTCCTCAACAATAGTGCGATCACGATGATGATTTAAATATCGTCATTATAAACTCAATATAAGAATACGCAAGGG